>OMNM01020338.1:2033-19951 GCA_900302745.1 Parablennius parvicornis | reverse complement strand
TAGTGGGTCTTACCGAGTGTCTCCTTCCTGGATAACTGTTGTTTTTTTTAATTACTACCCGCACTGAAATGAACTTTGCGACGGGGAATTAGCTAGTATTTTGTTATTTATTTATATTTGTTGCGGCTGTCTCCTGTCCACAGCAGCTAGGATTCTGTTTAATTGACAGTTGATGTGAGTAAACTTTGTCGAGCTGCGTTTGAAGGTAAATGAAGGAGAAAGCAAATACGTGAGAGGAAAACAAAGGCCAATATCAGCTGCTATCAAATACCGATGTAATACTCTGCTCCACGCCCCTCAGACAGATCAAAGTAATCTCTTTAACAAAGGGCTTTGTCCAAGCTGTCAAATACCATCATCCCAGCCAGTGTTCAGGTGGAAGCCAGCATCAACTTAAACAACCCTTGTTATTACTAATCACTTATGCAGGGACAGTCCAAGCCCTTCGTGTGAGGGCTGAGCAGGGCCAGTGTTTCTCTTTCTCTGCTGGTTAAAAATAAAGATGTCTGCATCCCTAGTGAGTTTCACGTGATTGGCTTGAGGTTTTCAGAAAGGAGGAAAACCTTTCTGAAAAGGATGGGATAGCCTGACGTTGTGTTCTTTATAGTTGGCGTGACAGTAATACTGACATTTTTATGTAACCTGTAGGACATTCATTGAAATGAGAGCTCTGCCAATATGACATGGTAAATGCTTGATGCTCCGCTAAATGAAACAAGTCAACATTGCTCTTGTTTATTGTGTGTGTTTATTGTGTTGAAAATAATGGCAGTTTTAAATCTTAATATGTCAGGAGGTAATTGCAGTTACAGTAATGATCATAATTTTGTAATAACAACAGCGTTTGAGACTTGATTATTCCTCTGTAACATTTACAATAGTTGAAAAAAAAAAGCAACCAACATAAAGCAACATAACACATACCATACAACATTTCTGCCAAACTATGGTCTAATAACTCTTCTATTAGATATGGTATTATTTGAAATAAATCTTTGACGCATCACTATTAAAATGCATGAGAAAAATATTACAAATGTGATTTTGACTTTGTATCAAATATGAATCTCCAGACTGCCTTCTTTGTATAAATTATGTAATTGGACTTTACTTATAAAGCACTTTATTATGCTTCAGCGGTCTTGTGCTTCACATGATCATTCACACACTAATGGTAACTGCTCCCAGGCAAGGTGCTCGCATATCACTGAGAGCAAATTTGGGTTCAGCGTCTTGCCCAAAGACACTTCAGCACAGAGGACAGAGCGGAACAGGGAATGAAGTAACTACTAACCTTATGATTGGAAGATGACTCACTCTACCATCTGAACCACCGCCGCCCTGGACCATGCTCCCATACTTTAATTTTACATCTAGCTTTTCCATCAATTCCTGTGGATTCCTGGAACATGCACTGCATTTACAGGGCACGTTATTATTCAGAGAAAGTTAACTCGCGAGTATGAGACTGATTTGGATATGAAGCTTATTTAATAAAACTGCAGTGATACTACTCACAATTCATCCTGTGATCACAGGGTCACGTTTTGAACTGTTCTTTAGCGCAACACTAACCCACATGTTACTCCTGATGGCTCGCGAGAATCTGGCTGCTTTGTTTCCGTTCGTGTGTGTGAATGTTACTGAGGCACAATCTATTTACAATATGTAATGGTTCCTGTACAATGTAATGTCTATCTATACTGTAGTGAAAAGGGCAAAAAAAACATCAACACAATTTTTTTATCTGCGTTTGACTAGATTCAAGGTAAAACTTCATATGTAATGTTCAGTCTGCATCTCTAATCTCATCCGTTGTTAAAACTTTCAACGTGGAGCAGCAAGTCGATCTTATTCAGTTTTCTATGAAGGAGTCTCCCTGTGCGCCTCCGCCTGGGAGAAAACTAAAAGTTCAGTAAACCGTCTGTGAACCAATGTTTCATCTTTTGACTCGACTGGAAGTAGTATTAGTCCTCATCCACATAGAGTCAGGTTTTGTTATTGAATAAGAGCTCCGTCCACACGAAGTCTGCATATTTAGAGAGTGAAGCCGCTGACGTTTATAACCGCCTCCCAGGCTGGATGAATCTAAAAATGGTCAGAAGTTGGACATGTTGTGTCTTTTGTGTAAATTCTAAGCAATATGAAACAAAGCTAAACTTTTTTTTTTTACATCTTTCAGGATGTGTCTCTACGAAAAGCTGTAGACTCCAGTTCGATATCTTACTTTCCAAAATGTTACTGTGAAGCCAAATGCTGTCGGACACAGTGAATCTCAGCAGCATACAAATACACAAACTTTAGCCTAAAACAATGGGCAGATTGCCGACTCTGCATTAGCTTATAAAGTCCACTTATTCTTGGTTTCTTTTACAAGTTTGAATCTAATTTGATAACTACACCCAGCGGTTTGTTTTTCTACGTAGCGACCCTTTCTGATAAGACTCAAGGTTGTAATATTTGATGGAAAATTTGGCGAGTCTGAGTCAGTTGATAGTTTTCTACTGTAGTTGAAATCATAATGACATGAAATTCACAAGTGTCCTCACTATCCAGCCAGTTGTTTTATTTATTTAATGGCAGTTGTTGTCATAGCTACAGTTCTGTTTGTTAGATCAAGTTATCCCTCAGTGCTGTGACCGGGGCTAATTAAAGGTCCAGCAGGAGATGTTGAGGACGACTTTGGTTTGTTTGTCCCTTCAGTTCTTTCAGCATTTCTCCAGCGACGGCGTTACTGCACTGCAGAGGCCAGCTGACCTCTCCCACAGTAATTTATCCTGCCCATCTTCACCGGACACGTTGGGTTATGCTGTTTGTTCTTTCCTCACCCTCTTTAAATGATCAGCGTGGCTTCTTTTTGACCGTGTCGTGTCAGGGTTAAAGATCCCTGTTGGTATGCATTTGATTTGTTGTGAAACCGAGGTGAATGTGGCTCTATCAGTTTTAGTTGAGTGGGCACTGGCATGACATTGGCCTTGTTGATGAAGATAGACCTACTACTATTATATTCTCCTTTACTATAGTCAGGAGTTCAAAGTAGAACTCAAAAAATGTTATTGTGACATTTGTTTTAGGATTGGCACGAGAGACGGTTAATTAAGACAAAAAGTAATACCTATAAAGAAAAATTCAGTCAATCAGACCATGACTCCACAGACTCTGTGTTACCGGTGTAACGTAACCTTGAGGCTTTTTTTCCCCCTCAGCTCTAATTTGTTATTTGTTTGTGTCACTTTGGGCTATCTGCTGCGTTGTTGTTTTGTTCAAGGCAAAGGTCTCTGAGCAGTTTTGGTGGTTTCTGTGATTTAAAGGACCTTCATAGGCAGTGGTTGAACAGCACGAGCTTTGTGCTGACCACTTGGGTCTGTGGATTTTTATTTGTTTCTCTCCTCTCGGTCTGGCTGTAATATATGATGTTGTCTGAGGTGGAACAGTGAAACTCTGAACAGAGTGAACATGTTTTAAGAGTTACAATCCTCTGTGATAACCCTGTCTTTAACATCCAGATCAATTGCTGCAGTTGTTACTTAAGGTTATTAAGTGGACAATTGAAAATGTACGATCATATATGAGGATGTTAAATATTAATTGTATTATTACAGTTGATCATGTAAACAATTGATATCGCCTCTATGTTAAAGTTGAAAGCTTTTTGATTAATTCATGCATCGGCAGAGGATCTTCCACAACACTGAATACAGGTTTACCGGTATTATGACTTTGTACGGTGCTTTTTGATAGTTACACAGACTATTTTCTGTCACGACACACATTTAGGGGTCTCAGCTGTGTTTGGGACAGAGGCATTAACTTTTAACCATCTAAAGAAGATTTGGGTCTCATTGATACTGTAATATGTTATACATGACTATCTAGCATGCAATATAGTTCAAGACACATATTAGATACGTTTTGGTTTCGTTATTGCACAGCACTAACTATGTAGTGTCATAGCCTGACCCAGGGCCATGGCAAAAACAGAAAAAGACACAACCTGTCAAAACCAAAACATTTATTTTAACTGAAAATTGAGACATGGAATACAGTTGTGTGTGATCATCAGTAAAGAATGGTGG
The DNA here is from genome assembly GCA_900302745.1 of Parablennius parvicornis. Taxonomy (NCBI): domain Eukaryota; kingdom Metazoa; phylum Chordata; class Actinopteri; order Blenniiformes; family Blenniidae; genus Parablennius; species Parablennius parvicornis. Next base: position 15,875 of record OMNM01020338.1, on the reverse strand, counting down.
ACTTGTGATGTTGTGTTGCCAAGAACAAACCAAAGTAAACCAAGGTGCCAGCACTGACACTGCTATCAAACTCTGGCGAATGAACTGCAGAGGAAACAGACTCAAATACTTAAGAGAAAGCTAGTGGCTGTCCCACCCCCTCCTATAAAGATGTTTCCCGAAAGAAACATTGACACTGTAAAATTCAAACCAAATGATTAATCACAATGAAGGAAAATTACATAATTAATCATGGGAAGTATTTGCGTAAACCCTCTGCATGCTTTGACCTGCTTCTTTGCCTGTTTTTAGAAAATGATCGTAACAAGGAAGAAAAGATCACAGGCGTGGTCAGAAGAGCTTCAAAAGGCGCAATAAAAGCGCTTAAAGAGCTCGGTTAATGGGCCACGTGAAAGGGGTTAACTTTTTTAAAAGTCTAAAAATAATAGGTCCGCATTTAGTTCATTGACATCACAAAACTATTGAGTTTAAGCATTTACATTCAAAGTGTAAGAAAAATGAAAATGAAAAATGACAGAGCATGGAGCTAAAGACATTGATGAATCGGTCCAAAAGAAAAAAAAAGAGTGTACCAAGAGAGTTACATAGAATTTGGCTTCATTGAGGCAAAAATTAGAGCTGAATGTATCTTTGTTGATGATAAACTGGTGAATGTAGGTTTAAACTGTACAAGCTGAAGCAGCACCAGCCCACCAAACATCCAGAGAAGGTGTGTAAATCCAACAAGTTCATCCTCAGAATAAAAGAAATCACAGATATAAACTGTTTTCATACATACTGTGTTATGTCATTTTTTTTTTTTTTTTTTTGTAATTGTACAGGATTTGGTGGGGGTGTAAGTGCTATAGGATTGCAATGATTCAACTTTCAGTCCCTCGTGAAAAAGACTTGAGAATCACTGATCTTATGCAAACCTGAAGGAGTGGTCATCCTGGTTCATACGTACAGCAGTGTTGCAGAGTCAAGTTTTCCTTCTCTGGGTGGTAATCAAGCTGTGATCGCTTGAAAGTCTTTATTAATCTCACCCTACAGCAATTCTGTAAGCTGAAACAAGTGATTTGAAAACCCATTTTAGGAGTATGGCAACAATAGAAGGAATTTCTGGAGCTCATTTTTAATTGTGAGCTGCAAAAACTGTTCAACCATGACTACCTTAGACTGGACTGGAGATACAAAACGCTCTCCAGGTGTTTGTCCCAAACAGGTAATACCTGGGCAAACTTACATTCGGCCAAGTTAAGACGTGTCTGCCACTCACTGCGTGCATACACTGAACATGTAAATGCAACGTGTTACTGTTGACATCAAGATCATCTAAGGTTATAGGTCGACAATACGGCCCATGAACAACGTGACTCCTCAGGCACCAGAAATGCACCTAACTGCATGTGGATACAGTCCCGACTGTGTAATGAACCCAGATTATTTATTGTGCCCACTTAGAAAAAAGCATCTGCCAAAATCTCCCAATTGAATCAAATTTTCTGACAGTTTTTACACATCTTACCTGATAGATGCAGTCTAAATGCTTTGGTTTTCTGAAGTCTGTGCAGAACCAGAGTACCACTCCACTAGAATATAGCACTGCAATGTTGTTTCTCCAGTAATCACCCCTTCTGGATTCAAGTCTGCCCACACATGTCCATTACCCAGGACGAAATGAACACCTTCAACTGGAAACACAGGATACAGCCACTTTACCATAACCACACTGTCCAGAACAACCTCATGTAATAGAATTGGCAGCACAGTTAAACCCATTCTGCCACTGAGAAAAGTGGTCGCTAAAGTATTTGACTGCTCTGGAAGTTTCAAGACCAAACCAAGAATGTATGAGACATCTGTGCCATTGTCTCTCCGAGATTTCAATTGGTACTTTTACATTGTTCTCCACCAGCGACAAAAGCATCAGGGATTATGTGAGCATGTGCAGTCGAGACCCCACAGTAAGCGACACGTCACCGGCGGAACCTGAAGAACTGTGTCATCCACAGGTTTCACATTCGATTCAATTATATTATGTCTCACTGGACACTCAGCTGTCATGGTATTACTTATTAATTATTCCTTTGTCATGGAAGTTTTATGAAAATATTGTCCAGTTATTTTTAACCCAGCGGGCAGAAGGATTTTTTTTCCTTCAACCATTTGAAACACACACAAAAAAGTATCTTTAAACCTGCGTCTGTGAAAATTAAAACAAATTCCTCTGCAGGCACAGCAGCTTCCACGAGATGACAAATCTGTTGAGTTACATATGTGCTCTGACCAGGCAGCTGTTTCATTTCACAAGTTTGGTTGTTTTCTCTCTTGCGGAGCACTGCATGTGTTTTTGAAAATATCGTTGCACAGAGACGACTTTTGGGATATGTCTTGAAACCACTGGATGTTGAAAATTGAATGTTACAATCTAAAAAAAATGAATACTTGACGAAGACTTTCCTCCAATAATATTGATTTGTTTAATATGAAAAGAGCTGAGTTTTTGTTCTTATTACATAGCGTTTGAAAAAAGTGTGGTTTTTTTTTTAACCCATTGGGAAAATAACTTCTATAACCATTCCTATAGTTTTAACCTTATTAACCTGAATGGATTGTAACCTTACCGATACATGCTGTTGGCAGTGGGCTCTCACAGTCCAGCGCCCAGGGAGCAGTTAGAGTCAAGGGTCTTGCTCAGGGAGCCACAGTGGTGATCTGTCAGTAATGTTTTCAGGGCACCACAGCCAAAATTGCTGCTTGTATGAAACATTTATAGGGGTAGCAGAACTTGAATTTAATAACAAGTGCATGTGTGCTTGGATTGGGGCCCTTGGAATCGTTGATATGAAAGGAGGGCCAGTAGGAATCATTTGAGCACTCTTGGTCTGTCGTCTTTAGTAAAGACAGTTACATGTGATGTTGTCGTGTGAAGAACAAACCAAAGTAAAACAAGATCCAGCACTGTGAAGACCATGGAGACTGTGAGCTGCCTCACAACGCCGCAAGAACTTGGGATGTAGTTTCCTCTCTTGAGCCTGTTCCAGATCCAGCCAACTAACGTCAGAGGACACAGAGTAGTGTTATTGCTATAAGGAGTAGTCAGAGGGACAGCCATGGTCTATCAATAGTGCAATCCTGTATTCTTCTGTAAAAGCTGTATTGCATATTATTTTTTAACAAATAACACTGATGATGTTCAATGACTGAATAGCTTGTCAGTGCTCATTGTTACTCTGTCTGTGTTTGTGTTTCCAGGACTGTGGCAGCAGAGGTCAGGAAGCAGATCTCTGGTCAGTATGGGGGCTCTCCACAGCTCTTCAAAAATCTCAACGTGGGGACCGCAGCAAGCAACACAGTGAGTGGAAAAGCCACCAATCAGTCTCAGTGTTTACGGCACTGGTTTACTGTTGACGTTCTCTGGTCAGTTGATTTTGAAAACATTATGTGAGATCGGGGAATAGAGGAAGCAGATGTGTTTGCTTGTGCTTGTGCGTGTGTGTTTGTGTGTGTGTAAATGCACACTGCTCGTACCAGTCATATTATACAATTACATGGAATCTTAATGCATAAATCATCAAAAAGGAATTTTTAATTGCATTTAATATGACTTTTTTTAAAAATACATTCCAACTGAGTATAGTTGTACCAACATAATAAGATACATGCAATTCTCTTGAGTTTGATGGTAGAGTTACACAGCTATTCTTCATGTTATATTGTGTGCCATTCGATTTGATGTTCATCACGTCTCCTTGGTGCTACAGTATGTTTTTGGTTCCTCGCTCAGTTGAGATGTGCTGTTTGCTAGCAGGGTAGTGCTGATTGACCCTGAAAAGCTCCGGAGCTCCACCAACAAAGACTCTCTCTTCCCTCTTTAATTAGACTACAGTTGGTACTTAATTACTGTAGAAACACACACACATGCACACACACAAAACATTATACCTCTGCCTAAAGGAGTATCCTTGATACCTGAATTTCCTGAATCAGCTTGAGGAAAAGTTTGGTCTCTGATATTGACAAGTTTTTCAGAAATATTGATATAATTGAAATTTAAAGATGTTTAAAAGGTGTGTGTGTCTGGAAACACTATAATTCAGGCTTTGTGTTAAGCTCCAAAAAGTTTTCATCAAGACTGCGGAGACAATGACCCTCCTTTGTATATATGAGTAAAAAAAGTGTTTAAAAAGTTTACGCTTTATGTTGCTGTGTTTCTCACGTGTTCATAAAGTCACTTACTTAATGCAAACTTAATAGAAAAGCACATTAAGATACTTTTACGTTAAGCACCGTTGTTCTGTGTAGTATCATAGAGTGGCTACTAACCCTAAACTCTCGTAGCTTTCCCACGGGCTGCTTAATCAACTGATCGCCCCGGCAACCTCCTAGAAAGCACACGAGTGAAGAGTTTTATATTTCAAAAAAGTAAAACGTTATTAAGACATTAATGTACTATTAGAACAATAAGTGAGATCAGAACACGATGTGTATTGTGTCTTCACAGCAGATACATTTTCCACATCCCTCTGATCTTTCTGCCAATTTCTCTGCCTCTCATCGCCCACCAGGTTCCCCTGACGGAGGCCGTCGAGCCAGTAGATTTTGAAGAGTACCTCGTCACTCACCCTCCCATTGTGGAGTCAGGTCCTCTTAGAGATCTGATCGAGTTCCCTCCAGATGATATCGAGGTCATCTACACTCCCAGGGAGTGTCGCACGGTGGTGCAGGCCGTCCCAGAGGAAGGGTAAGGGTCTGAGAGAGGTCTCAGGAGTGGAGCGCTGTGTTGTGTTAGTGCTCAGTATTTGTTCTTACAAATCGGCCAGAAAAAGTCAAATAAAAATTTACATCATTTGAAAAAAATCACCCAAAGAAGATATTTCCGATAGAGATCTTTTTTCTTCAAATTTATTTTTTTCTGGTAGATTCTCATTGGCAAAACAGCACTGTTGTATTTTCCTTTCACCAATCCCTGCTGGTGTCCTTGGACAGCTGCATGCATGAGTTTTTTTTAGTTTTTTTTATCCTATGTTATTTTTTTATTTTAACAACTGTTGTAATCCCTTTGGGGCAGGAACCCGGATTACCTGTGGGAGATCCACACACATACACATGGAGAACATGCAGACTCCTCACGGATATGTGCTTGATAACTGTAGGGGATAATGTGGGGCACTACAAGTACAGTTGCTGTTGACATTTATACTCTTGAAGAATTTTAATCCCACTCACCCCATTTCTACTTGATAACATGAAACTCCAATGTTTTTATGTTGGTTCTCATTTCAGGTGTTACTTATTGTTCTATAAGTTGATTTTGAATTCTAAATATAAAACTAGAAAAGACAAATATATAAAGCACATTTCTGTGGTTGATATTGAATACATCTCTTCTTTCAAGAGTGGTGGTATGTTTTCAACATATGACCTCAGCTGTGACTCAGGGCCACATTATAGATGAGGCTCAGCTGTTGTCATGTTTTCTGACAGTTTGATAGCATCACGTGGATTTAGAACGGCACATAAACACCTACGTCATGGATATCGGGTTGAACTAAGCAGATACTGTAAAGTAATAAACACATTCCATGTTGTGGTTAGATTTAGCTCTGGTTGTTGGTTTTCCAGAAGAGGTGACACAAACACTGTAGATATACAGTATTTGACTGTGTGATGTTTTGGAAAGATTAAATGACATCAGTTTCTTAGTATGCCATCTGTAATCACATCGACTGTGTTTAACATCTGACTTGTTCATGCTAATTAAGTTTGTTTGGCTTCAGGGACACTGATCCTCATGTCAGAGACTGTGTCAGATCATACACAGAAGACTGGGCCGTTGTCAACAGGAAGTAAGTTTTCCCTCTTTTTCATCAACTCATTGAATCTGTTTGCATTTGAATAACACTGTATTTGTGTACTTTCATCTACTTCAGATACCACAAGCTTGGTACAGGTTTTAACCCCAACACTCTGGACAAACAGAAGGAGCGTCAGAAGGGCCTACCTAAACAAGTGTTTGAAGCTGATGAGATGCCAGACAGCAGCAGCTATCAGGATGACCAGGTGATGGACTTTCCAGGATTAAAAATGCTGTAATTCATTTTTTTTTTAAATGAAAGTGTTTTGGACATTCTTTGCTCCAGTCCTGAAAGTCCACCATGATGGCCTACGTGACACTTGCATGTGGCTCTTAGTCCTTTCAGAGAGATTTTACTGTATGATTGCTGAAGTTTTATTTTGGTTGTTTACATTCAACAATTTCATATTCCCTTCAAGAACACAATTCTCACAACTAAAAAATGGTTTGGGCAGAGGCAATGCCCACCCTGTACATTACAGAACTCAACAACAATAATCACAAACAAACCTTTGCCACTATGCTCACATTCCTCCGATTAAGGAAATGTACTGCACGAACTATTCACGTAACTGATATGTATCAAATCACATTTATTTTTTTATCTTTTTTTAATTTTGACAGAGAACCGATTAACTTCAATTGATCACTGAGATCGTTCCATAAATTAACTCCAACAACTGAAACAAAACTTTACTTGACATTGGTTTTTATTTTACTTGTTTCAAACCAAAGCAAACCTCTTGAATTATAACGTCCTTTTCTTAATTTGAAGAAGGATCGGATGCTCATGGGGAAGCTCCCGTTCACAGCACGAAACATAATTTCCAGCAATTTTAACTTAACTATATCCATAAATTTTAATTGTTTGGATCTTATAAAGAGTCGATTGGTCAATTCCCGTAGTCCAGGGTTATTTATTCTAATTGCTATTTTTTGTACTTTAAAAGATTAAAGATAATGATACCAGTCTTGAAATACACGAAACCTCTAAGATTCTCTGCACTGTTCTCTACACTGACCGTTTGGATGCTATTTATATTCAAACATTTGTGTAAGTTCATCTTTTATTTACACAATGTTCTCGTTGCTTTTAAAGGATGATTTGAAACGACGGTCAATGTCGATCGATGACACTCCGCGGGGCAGCTGGGCCTGCAGCATTTTCGACTTGAAGAATTCCCTCCCTGACGCCCTCCTTCCCCACCTCCTCGACCGGGCCCCCAATGAGGAAATAGATCGGCACAATGAAGAGCATCGCAAGTCCAACCGCCACCGGGAGCTCTTTGCGCTACATCCTGCCCTCGATGAGGTAAAAGGGGGAAATTATCTTTTATCATTTAATCTGTTATTTTATCGAGATAACTAACTTACTTTGATCCTTGTTTTTGGGAGCAATGTTTACATTTTCATGTGCTCTGCTATGAAAATGTCTAGGAGGAGCCCATTGAGCGCCATTGTGTGCCTGAAGTACCTAAAGAACACTTTGGCCAAAGGCTACTCGTCAAGTGCTTGTCCTTGAAGTAAGTGGTGAACAACCTCTTCCAGAAAAACAAGCCATGTAGCTCTTTTATTTAACTGCTACTTTCTGCTGACCTGCTGCTTTTTCTCTCCACCTTGAAGGTTCGAGATCGAAATTGAACCCATATTTGCTAGTTTGGCCTTATATGATGTCAAGGAAAAGAAAAAGGTAAGCTGTTATGCTTTCCTCAGTACCTTTCCCAGCCGTGAGTTGTTGGGTCACTTCTGCAAACCGTTAAAATTGTTGGGAGGCCAAAACGAATGGAATGAGTGGACTATAAAATTTTATGTTCTGGGCCTGTTATGCTTTTGTGAATGCTGTTAAATCATATAGTTGAACTATGTTTCTATCTGGAGAAGCTTGTGAGAAGCAGCTTTTTCTGCACCGCTGTAGATAACAAACACTAGAGGGTAGCAGTTCTCTGGATAAGTAGATCTGTTGCATGTATGGCTCCTTACAGGAGCTCCATTATATTATACAAAGGCTCATTTCTCTCTAAAATGCCTTGGTGATGGAAACAAAAGTTGCATTTCAGTTTCGCAGACATTCAGTCAAATGTATGTTTGAATAAGTACACTTACTGTATATACAGTTGGTTTGTGTCACTTTATTTTGTAATACACAAGTATTATCATATCGTTCTTACCATCTGTTTGAATGTTTGTCTCAGATATCGGAGAACTTTTTCTTTGACCTGAACTCTGAGCAGACGAAAGCCATGTTACGTCCACACATTCAGACAGCCGCCATCTCCACGCTAGCTCGCTCCGCCGTCTTCTCTATCACCTACCCCTCCCAGGATGTCTTCCTTGTCATCAAGGTAAAGCAATTATGCAAGAATTTCCTCTGTTGTGTAAATATATAAAAACCAATCACATTTGTGTGCCCTTATTGTTACATGACTATAATCATAGGATTTTACAAATGATAGGGTAACAAAGTAGCCCGAAGTAGCTTAATGAATGATTTACTCACCAGAGGCAGTGAAACCATTTTGAAATTAATTTCCACTTGTCTTTATTTCCTTGTTTGTATCCAAATACATTTCACAAGCAATCATTTTGATGTCTCTTTCTGGATTACCCTAAAAAAAAGTGTAAATGGGCTTGGAAGAAAGCTGCTGACAGTTTACAATGTCATTTTCATAATTAAATAATGGGTTGTGCAGATCCTGTTAAAAATAATATCTGATGTTGTGGATTTTGTTTTTCTCCATTTTCCAAACTCGTGGAGCGTCAGGTCTTTGACCCAGTCAGCCCCGTGTTGAATATAGTCACAGAGATCTTTGTGCTTTGTCAACAGTTGGAAAAGGTTCTGCAGCAAGGTGATATTGGGGAGTGTGCAGAACCTTATATGGTCTTCAAAGAATCTGATGCTGCCAAGGTATGATCACTGCAAATCAGATGATAGATGGCACACAAAACACTTATGGATGGTGTTTTTTTTTTTCCAGTTTTATTAGAGATTGTAAAACATTTGTTTGAACAAATCACATTTTTGAAAAAAAAAAAAGAAAAGGGATTTTTCTTTTTTGTTTGTTTGTTTAATAGAATAAGGAGAAACTGGAGAAGCTTCGCGGCCAATCAGAGCAATTTTGTCAGCGCCTTGGCCGATACAGAATGCCGTTTGCCTGGACTGCCATCCATCTAATGAACATCGTGAACAGCGCTGGCAGCCTTGAGAGGGATACAGAGCTGGAGATGAGCCTCTCGGGTCTGACTTTCTGTTTTCGCACAAAACTCCCAATTGTTATTGAACTGTAGACATCACTGTATATATAGTGTATCATAATGGAGTCATTTTGGTGAAGAACAGCTTTAATCAACACTTCTGTGTCACGAATTTATGAGGGGAGAGGTAGCAACGGACATGACAGTCACGCATCGGGCTCATGGAAATGTCAATACATTACCGCACTTTAAAGCCTTTATCTGACAAAAAAAAAAAAAAAACTTTCAAAGAACACATGGCACGAACAGCAAACTCAAACAAAGAGCAAAACATCCAAAGAAAGAATCCAGTCGTATTGATCCATGGCATGTTATTTTAGGTTTAAATCATTGTTTGTCAAACCTTTGACCTCACGCACTATCTTTGCTGACTGTGCTGATGCTTTTTGTTGGGAAATAGTTCACGATCAAAGAAACTTTGATAACCAAGTTTTCCGGGGTAAATATATTGGTCAAAAATGTTTTGGTTGTCGGAGTAGGAAAAAAAAATCCTTTTGGGTTTATCTTTTTTTGGGTTTTTTTTTTTTTTTTATTATTCATGTTTTTATTTATTTGACTGTGTGCAGAGAGAAAAGGCTCGTGGTCAGAACGAAGGAACTCGAGCATCATGGGAAGACGTTCCCTTGAAAGAACCACCAGTGGGGATGAGTCGTGCAGTTTAACAGGTTTCAGACCTGCGACACTCACCATCACCAACTTCTTCAAACAGGTGTGCACACAATACATGCTCCATGTGCTTTATGCACTTCCTTCAACGAGTACGTCTACCATTGGTGGTAATTTGCTTTCTCTTTTTTATTTTCTCTGTTTCTTTATTACTGCACATTTTTAGGAGGGAGACAGACTCAGTGATGAAGATTTGTATAAATTCTTGGCCGACATGAGAAGGCCTTCGTCGGTGCTGAGAAGACTCAGACCCATTACAGGTACATCAAATATAACTACGAGTTGCTTTTCATTGCTTTGTCATGTTTGGTAATTTGTTGACGTCACTCATTTTCTCTACCCCTCCCCGCACCATGTGATTATTGTCCACAGCTCAGTTGAAATTGGACATTTCTCCAGCTCCAGAGAGCCCCCACTATTGTCTGACCCCAGACCTCCATCAGGTTAAACCTTACCCAGACAGCAGGGTGCGCCCAACCAGAGAGATCCTGGAGTTCCCTGCCAGAGACGTCTATGTGCCAAACACCACGTACAGGTACAGATAACCTCTACTGGTTATTTCTGAAGTTGATAGTGCATGTGTTTTGAATACTGATGCAAATTTCAAAATTGATTGCATTAGTTGCTATGCAGTTATTTAACAAATCCTAAAGCCATCCCTATTTGCTGATATATAGGCACATATTTAAAGTGCTGATACAAGTCTTTCTTGTGTTCAATTGAACTTAATTTTAGCCTACTTCTGCTGCGATGATACAGACATCAAATTGTTAGCTTTTCAAATGATTTTGTAAAATAAGGATATAAACTTTTCAGAATATATGTCATTTGTCTATCAAATCACTGAATATAAAAAGCACTTTTTCATCAGCCTGCCATATTTGCAGATGTAATGATTTCAAGTCAATTCATTGTGATTTGAATGGATCTACATGTATATTATGTATCTCGTTTCAACCAGTCGTGCTCCCTGTCACTGAGGCTGTCGACTTTCACTCATAGAGTTCACTCCTGTGTTTCAGGAGTGAATGTTTTGCAATGCTTGTGGTTTTTAAACCAATTATTTTATGGTTAATGTTCTTTGCATTAGAGGACCTTAATATAGACCTGCCCATTTCAAACACATCGTTCTGTACAGCCCCTGACACTTGAATGATGTTTAACCGTCAGTACACTGTGCATCCACTGGTGGATGTGATCCATGTACTGAGTGAACTTGAACCAGGCCTATTTTTGTCAAGGTCACTGGGAGAGATAAACATTAGCAAACATGGCTGCTGGAAGGGCCTTAACCAGTCCAGTCAGTAACATTATTTCTAGTGTGCTGTATATGCGCATGCGTGCCTTCGTGGATCTACCAGCCCCTCATTAGTCAACAGTTTGACAGGGTCGTTATAGATTTTATTTAGTTTTTTGCATGTTCTCAAAAACAAAAAACTTACACTTAGTGGTTATTTGGACAGATTGATTTATTTAGTTTTTCATAAATATAATTTATTACTGCACAAAGCTACTTGTCATTATGACTGTTAGTATGAGAGCATGAGGCCTGTTTACATTAATACATTTAGTTACAATGCAATAATGGACAAAAAGTCAATATGACTCAATAACTAAAAGAATACAGAGAAAATATGCTTTTGGTTCACATAACAGCCTAAATCATAGAATAGCTTAAACACAGTTTAAATACTTCACAGAATAGAAAAAAAATGAACAGAGAAAAGTATCATCAGTGTGCCGTCAAAGCTTTTTGTCAACAAACATTATTTTTGCTGAATTTACCAAATGATGTTGCACCGACTTTGCGCATTCTGGTTGTGGTAAATATCAACGAACAAGAGCGAATCTATCATGTTAGAAAAGAACTGGTCAATGCACTTTTTCAGGAGTTGGAGAAGCAGTCTTTCTGTTGCCATGATGTAATAATTTACATGCTTTATGTAATGTCCGGTTGGCTGCTGTGCCTCTTGTCCCTGAAAACATCCAAGATATCGTACCATCACAAAAATAAAATGTACAATGAAATGGCTTGGTTAATATAGATGTCAGATACAATTCAATGATCCTAAAAATGTCTAAACAGTCCCACTTTTAGGATTGAAACTCCTCTATCGTCGTCTGTCCTGCTGCAGCTTTGTGACCTTTGTCAGCTGACACTTAATTGGGTTGCTGATGTGGATCAATATATCTGTTTTGCAAGTGATTGCATAACAACAATTCTGCTGTCCTAGCTGAATCAGACCCAATGGGTTAACAACCTACATGTCATGTTGCATCATTGCAATAGTCCTACATCTACTGACTTGTGACATTTTTTGCTATATGATCTAGAAGCCTGCTGCGGGCTTCGACTCAGGAAAAGCACGTGGTCCTTCTATGGAGGTTTTTTTTTTTGGCTGAGCATTAGATATTGTCAGTGTATGCTGAACATGCCGGGGGCTTTTTTTGAGCTGTGGGGCCTATTTGGTGCTGTCAGCAGTCAGGGCTGGTCGTATAGTCATCTTGGTCATCTTCAGGGTGTATGTTGATCCTGTGCTAGACCTCAAGTGGATTCCCTTCCTCCTGGCTGAGCGTCCCCTCGCCCTCAACCACAAGTACCTTCCGTTGAGGTTGGTTTCACCGCAGACGTTGAACCACCATCCACCTGCCAAAGCGTCCCAAAAGAAATTTCAAATCAAAATGACAGTATTACTAACCATTGATACACAATAATAAACAATGTTGTTGTATAAATGATCATTTCCAGTAACATCGACCTCCCTCACTTTTGATGATTGACATGCAGGTCACTATGTTGATGTTGAATGAGCAAAAACCTTTTACCTGAGTAATTACGAGGACAGTTGGCACTCCGGTGGCTGTCGTTATTTCTGTCTTTCGTGGAGAATCTGATGCCGGTGCTGTTTCCTATCACGTCTGGCAAGTCGCCCGACAGGTGGCTGACATGAAGGGTGTAGTCCTTGGAGGGACCGTCCAGTGTGACGCGGTACTCCGCCCAGTGCTTCTCCTCCCTCCAGTCCTCGAGATCCACACGCAAGACATGAGCTCCCTGCTGAGTGAGGCTGTAGATCTTCTTCAGGCCCAGCCAGAAGTCCTCTGCAAGTGTACATTTTTCAAGATTTGAAAAAAAACACCAAAGTCAAAGTAGAATACTTTAATTTAATTCATAGTATTACCCGTGCTTGTTTTAATTATAATATGCCTATTGAACAAGTGAAAATATTTATTTCTTGATGTGATGCATAATCCAAGTTCCTATGGGAAGACTTTTTTTGTTGTAAGTTGATGTAAACAGCAGGACGGTAAAAGCGAAGCTGAAAACATTCCAGGGCTTGTACAAATATATAATTGTCACATAAATTTTGTTATCTGTATGTTGTTATTGTCTTATTTTGTGTTGCACTTATTTGGTGCCTCCAATAGTATGAAAAACACCACTATGTAAGGTACAATCACTAGGCGGGCAATTGGAAAAAAAAAACTGCTGTAGCTAAAATTTAAAGCCGCAGTCACCGTTTGTTTTGAAAAGCAGCGTGAACTCATGCATGAACTGCTGCGTGAGCTTCCCCAGACAGGCCGGGACGCCGACCAAACTGATTGTGTACTCAGACAGTACTAGAAGTCACTTTGCCACTTCTGGGCTGGTGAATAACACTAACGATTTCACTTCTCAGGAAGTTCTTAAACACACCACCACCCTCTGAAGGTTAAGTTAGAGGTTACGATGAACGCTCCTGTCGTGGTTTAATGTTAAACATAGATATCAAAAGCAAACTAACAACTGCAATACCACATTCATTAAGAAGTATGAAAAAAAAGTTCAACTCACTTTCCATGTCGCCAAAGCCTTTCTCATAGTTTTCCCACGGCTGGTCAAACTCTACCGCACCATCGACTCTGCGCTGGATAACTGTTGAACCTCCATCTAAAGACGGGAAAAGATGCATTATAGCGTTGATTGAGTCAGACAAAAGTTTACCCTTAATCACAGATAATGTAGCTTTTACATCCTTTCCTCTGTCTGCTCTCACAGAAAACCTGTTTTTGTTTAGGTTTTTTTTTTTTTTTTTTTTTTTTTTGTT
>OMNM01020330.1:3165-16228 GCA_900302745.1 Parablennius parvicornis | reverse complement strand
TACACTACTATCTGTGTCTGTATCTGTATCTGTATCTGTATCTGTTGAACCATCTAAATTATCTGTATCCGTATTTGGTGGGCGGGACCTAAACCAGGAGTGGGCGTGGTTCGAGGGGAATTGGGTGGGGCTTAAATTGTTACATTATTTTAAGTCTGAAATTGATATGGATTGATCAGAAGTTGCTTTATTTATTGTTTATTTGAAAACTATTTACAGAACAGCCTCAAAATGGAGATTCAATATTTTTTATCACAATAGTAATTTATTTATTAATGATCTGTGTGAACTTGGTGTGATCCATGTAAACATCTAATGATGGCAAACAGGAAAATAATATGTCAGCCTTGTTCACTGTATTCTTCTCAAAAGCACTGCATTCAGTACGAGTTAAGTTTTCCAACTGACTTTACATCATCGGCCAAACCAAGAGCAAGCAGACGGTTAAAAAAAAAAAAAAGAAAACCCGACTGGAGAGCAGGCAGTGACCGACACAACACAAACCTTTCTCATCTCTGTCTTGTCAAATGCACAGCGTACGTTACGAAACACTCACACGTGTGTGACTGGCCAATCACAGTGCGTGAAACGAGTATCCGTCTCAACCCTACAGAAGACCTCCTCCCATAAATCTGCAGTGTGTTTTCTTTCATATTGTCTTTTAAGTATTACTGCACCCTTAATGAGAAAATGATTCAGCCACATTATTGAAGCCAAAATCCTGCTAAAGTTTCTAACTGTTCAGTAGTTCTGACTCAAAGAATCGTCATATTCTGTCTGAAACTCTTAATTCTTCCTTTTATCCTCCAATGTTCCTCCATTTTTCTAAGTCTGTTCCTGATGCTGCGTTTGTTTTTTACTCTGACTCTGTTTTTTTTTTATCCAGCTGTGTGTCCATGAAGAGTCACAGGTCTTTAGGTAAACTCATAAATTTTAAACCTGGAGAAGGAAGTGCTGATCAGGGGTAAGAATCAATGTTTGTGTCAGGACTCATCATCATGTCACACAGCAGCTTTAACAAAGTCAACATGTTTCTGCAGCGTGAGCCAGCAGAACTCCCAGGTTCTCTGTGATGGCTCCGCCCCTCAGCATCAAACACATCTGTACTCCATATTTATGGTGAGAACAAGTCTCCGTTCAACACGTTTCTGTCACATCACGGGCCAGTAGAAGTTGTTGTTTCTTCCGGCTGAAACACGAAACAGACACTCAGCTTATTAGATCCATTCAGGACCAAAGTGAAACAGTCCAACCTTCATCCAGCTTCCAGTCTTCACAGATGCTTGAAGCTGTTTCTGCTGGAGATCCCACATGAAGTGTGATTTGGCTTCACATGTTGTCCATCCTGCTCTCTGCAGTGGATTTACACTCACATCTCCATCTGTCTTCAGTTTCAGCTCGAAAGTCAACTCCAGATGTTTCTGTGTTCCAGCTGCTGGAGGACATCATGGTGAACTTCGTGAAGAAGGAGCTGAGGAAGATGCAGGTGCTCCTGAGTCCAGACTACCCAGCATTCTCAGAGAGTGAGAGAGAGGATGAGGATGAAGTGCAGATGAGATGCAGAGAGTCATTCCTGAAGATCACACTGGACTTCCTGAGGAGGATGAAGCAGGAGGAGCTGGCTGAGCATCTGAGGAGCAGTAAGAGGATTTGATCTCATTTCACAGGATGGAGATGAAATGCTGAAATGCGTTCAGGTAGAGCAATGACTTGAAAGCAGGAAGCAGTCAAACAGTCCAAATCAAAGATCAGACTTCATTTCGAGTTACAGAGTCCCAAAAGCAGAGATGAGCTGCCCCAAGGTCTCCCCTCCCCCTTTTTCCACCAAGAAGAACCAAGTACTATCACTGCCAGTGCCAGTGCTTAGTTGGTTCAAATCTGGCGCTCCCTAAGGGCATACCAACACGAGGAAAAACAATTTTTTTTCTCCTTGACCTTCTCAAAAAAATTCAATCGACACGTCACTATGAACACGGCTTAACATGAGGCTCTAGGGCATGTAGACATATGCCAGGCCTTTAGGGGCACTGTGACTCAGAAGACGCGAATCACATACACATACACCTGCTCATAGTCTTCTGTACATAGACATTATAAAGGATAGACACCTCGTTACGCGCTGGAGAGTGATGCAGCGTCGCCGCCATATTGGATGGGGCATCTTGCTCTCGGTAGCACCAGAATCAACGGGAGTTACCGCAGAACGAGCAACTTTGTCCATGTTTTATTTACAAGAACTTGAAGGGAAGCTGAAGAGAGCCGACCAGTGGACTTTTCTCAGCCATTGAACCTCAGTCTGATGATGTGACAATTTGATATGTTGTATTAAGCTGTGAGCATCATGAATCTGCATCTGCTCATAAAATCTTAAACACCCACAAACATTCTTTACTGTAAAGACTTTACATGTTATAGATGGAAATATCGATAGATAGCTAGATGGCTAGATGTTAAATTACGTATACACAACCCTTTTTAGCTGACAGACACACAGACACACACACACACACACACACACACACACACACACACACACACACACACACACACACACACACACACACACTGAGAGCCAAAATCTGCTCATCTCAATCACATGTCTCTTGCACAAGTTAACTCTGAGGAAGTTATCAGTGCCCTTCCCCCGTCCAACCTTTCTAATCTGGGGAGCTGCAGAATTGATTTCACTGTAGGAGTATGTGCAACTGTTGGTACTGAACAGAAAGCTGGATGTGTGCCCAGTTGGGATTTCAGGAATGTGGCCTGCAGTGATGTTGACAACACATGGTCCGTCTGTTTCTGACTGTGCATTTGTTCACTCTGGGAGTCTTCTTGAGTTAATCAGCCTGTTGTTCAGGAGTGTGTCAGCTGCCTGGTCAGAGGACTTCTGCCATCTGGGATTCACATAATATCATCCCAAAATGCATGGGACAGGAGAGCACCACACACAGGCTGGAATAGGAACTGTTTTCCATTCACTGCACGTATGGGAACAGTGGAATAATTTGATAAATGGCTTGCAAGATCGAGCTTGGTCTTGAGAGACCGTCTGCTTTTGGGGACAAACTAGAGAATTGCGGATAATGTGTGGAAACTGATAATGTTCACCAATCATATATCAACTGTGGGTATTCTGAAAACTCATTAAGCTAGACTTTCCTGGGGATAAACTATTTATCAGCATGTACCTGAACATCTAACCAGCAATAAGACCTTAGCACTCAACAGTGTTTCCCAAACTTCCTTGCCAGGCTGAGTTTCTGCACTCTCAGTGGGAGCTACACCCACACACACTGTGTGCCATGTTGCCTTTGAGCTACATTTGTATACTTTCTCTCTCTAGTTGTTCCCTGTTGTCTGCAAGATATGTGCCCTCCAAAGTAGCATACAGTGCTATAGCTGCTTAGCATTCAGTGCACTTCAAAGCCACTCCGTGTGACAGCACAGCCCAGGGCTCATTTTCTTCTAATTGGAGGTTCATTAAGGGACATGGTGGGCCTCTCGGGAATCCTGCCAGAGGAGAGTGTCTTATATTTGGATTTTGTGGTGTTTACTTGCTGTGGCTGATTTATGAAGTCAGAGAGAAGCATGAAAATCTTTTTTTATTTGAGATAAAAGGTGATGTGGCAAGTGTCTGGTCCCTTAGTGTCATTGTCAGAGTATTAGTGTATTCACAGCATGGCTTCCAGGAACTGGTGAGACAAACCTGCTCCAGCTGCGTCTCAGATTCTCAGGACAAATGTGCCGTCCCCAGGGTTCGATTACAGGTTATCATTTAGAGGGTCAATGACATTTAAAGGGGTCAAGCTTCACTCCTTTTTTTTCTCAAGAGGGTTTCAGCATTAATGAATATTTGTTATGCAGGCTCACGCTCAAGATGAAGTGAACTGGCTGGTTATGTGGGTGGAGACAATGTGGCAAGAAGCAGACAGTGTCCTTGTCATTCCGATCCATTTATCCAGGGTGGTGGCTAGCGGAGCTATAGGGAATATGGTCTCACTTCATTAATCGTTCTGAAACGTGACATCTTCAAGGGGACCCACCCAAGGGTGTGCTATTTATATTATGAGGCCATTTCATTGTGGGTCTCTGTCTTCCTTATCTTTTAATTACAGTGAGTTGACACAACCATAATAGTTGATTGTGTAGATGTCGACCAAACACACCTCTGGTTTCAAGAGGGAAGCATGAAAAATGCCTGTAGCTGTGTCTCAGTATTGTTCTCAGTCATACTGAGAAGAATGTGGGTCGGATGGGTTTGTCCTCATTACAGGGCTCTGACTTCTGTTGATACTGTACAGTTTATTTAAGATCACTTCTCATTTTGGCACCGTCCAATTCAACCATTCTGAGCTTCCCTGCTGCATCTTCCTCAGCATAAACAGTGGGGTTTCTGTGCCATTTGCCATTTTACTATGTCGGAAACAAAAGACTTCGTAGACTTAGACAGATTTGGCTTACTGGACACCTAGGGGCAAAGACTGCCACTTAGATTGTCACATTGGGGACATGCAGTTCGCTGAAGCGAGCCAACACATTGAAAGGCACATTGTGAATGTGTCATGTTTGCATATAATGGCTGTTTTTCTATACAAACACGTCACCCTACAACTGCTTCTTTTAACACTGTGCTTGTTTAGGAATGAAACACGCTTGAGGAGAACCTGTTTTTATTCTAATAACAATTTTTCAAAGTTGTTGTGAGCCTGCAGCTCCTGGAGTGGGGACCTTGTCTACATAATACTTACTGCAGGATATTAGTGGTGTGATCTCTACAGCTGGACTGTGATCGATGAGAATGTACAATCCTATGGGAGTTATGGGAAAGACCAGTTTGTTTACTCTGCACTTTCTCCGGGGTCTCAGTGGCAGTTTGATTTATACTGTGCCAGTTTGCACCATAGGCTTGTTATTTTCAAGCCTGGCTAGGACTTCACAGTAAAGCCCATTTTGTTCTTAAGCGTTCAATGCATTTTATTGCATTAAAAAAATTGGCTCCAGATCTGACAGTTAGTTTGACCCTGAGTTGAGAGCAAAGAGCAAATGGGTGAAGCTGGAAAAGGAATCAGACATTTTGTTTGGAGAATAAGAAGTGAGCTGTGCCCTGAGAGTTTTTCCAGCCTACCCTTCCTCCCCCTCTTCATTTCTCTTCCTCATCCCCTACGCCAGTAAATACAGTTTGCACACTTCATTGGGGCCTAGGATTGACAGTGGAGAGCGGGAGGGATGAAAACAGGCCATTTCTGGGGCTTTTTCTAGGAGACTGTAATATATGCAAATCTCAATTAAGACCTCTTGTGGCCTCATTAGGCCCTTCGATGGGGCTTAGGAAAGGGAGGGGTTAATTAAAACCCAGCTCAGGTTATGAGGCTGTTGGGTGTTCTTGGTGTACCACTAGGAGGATAATCAATACCTAACCATATCATTATGATTTACAGAAACTATAGCTTTAAATCAATTTCCTGGGTCTGAGGAGGAAGGGAGGAAGGAAAGGAAAATATAATAAGCCCTCCGGCTAGTGAGGAAAGGAAAAGTTCTCATTTCATGTTAACTCACCCCCACAGCAGACAAAGACTGCCCTCATATCTTTAGTATTGTTCAATTTTATTGTCACGGCAACTTAAAGAAGCCTACAAGAAGATGAAAAAAGCTTTTTCTCCGCAGCTCACGGCATGTTAAAATTAGGAGCAGAACGAAAAACAAACCAGTACAAGTGCGCTATTATAAAAGGAAAATCGAAAAAGTTTCTGACTTCATTTTTCACACAATCATTATACTTCTGTTTAAAATAATTGCAGCAGTTTAACTGTGCTTGTGTCTGTAAGAGGTTTCTTGGTAGGTATGGTTTATCTCTCATGAAAATGTAAATCAGTGAGTCGATCCTGTGCAGGATGGGGGCAAAAGGGTCAAGGTAGAATTACATTTGAGTGACAGCAAAGCCCCTTCAAAGTCAAGACAGGAATCAAACCTGGCATTGATCATATCCCCAACTTCATCACTGTCTCAGAGAAGACGGGAGATCAGTCTAAGAAGTCCATGGTAAGACTGCCTTCAGATTATGACATTACGTCTGGCAAGCGTGATACAGACAAAAGAGGTAAAGGGAATTTTTTTTTACCTTTTCTCTTCTTTTCAATTTAGAGGTGGCTGTGTGTCATTGTTCAAATGTATTTACAACTCCTTTGAGAAATATTTTTTTAATCCGCTTATTAGCCTGCCTCAATCCTGGCTATCACTGGTAGAGCAAATTATTAACCACAAGTACAAAGCAAAGAGTGGCGGCTCATTTCTGCCAAATAATTAATTTTCTCCTTTCACTGAGAGACTCAGACTGCAATTATGGCTGCATCAAAGATTGTTTCCACTTCACTTTTTTTGCAGACCATGTCGAGATGACAGTTCTTGTCGTCCCTGAGGGGAAATTCTTGTTCGTTTGCAGTTTAAAAGGTTAAACGTTTGCTTCAACCAAGGCTTTGTGTTGCATCGCGCTTATATATAGATGCACAGGGTTACAGATACTGAGGCACCGGTGTTGTGTCCTAATCTAAGAGAGGTGTTATTCATTAACCAGGAGTGCCTCTAGGATAGGCCTTCATCAGGGAAAGTGTGTTTATGTAAGACATAAGGTTGGCTGGAGATAGCACAGGACTCATGCCTCTCATTACATTAAGAAGAAAGAGAAGCTCCCACAGCAAAGGGCATCTCTTGTCGGTCAATGCACGAGGAGCCACTGTCAGGTCTCATATCTTTAAAATGTTCTGGGATAGACGACCGCTGAACTCAGGGACAGCATTTGTCCAAGGATATGAAGTGATGCTGAAGGGGATTCTGACCATCTGACAGTGAAAGCACATTTTTAAAATTAAATCACGTGATTATGGAGTGTACAAAAATGTTTGGTTGACACCTAAACTTTTAGTGACTAAGAGATTTCTGTGAAACTTAAGTATGCCTAAAGTGATAATACAAGGATCTTCATCAGAAATTTGACCAAATTAACTGACAGCTCTGTGTGTATATACGTAGCAGAACTCATTAAAATGTGTGCAGATTTTGGCAGAGTATTATATTTTTGGCAGTTTACACTTCGTGTTGATCCTGGATGTAGACAATGGGAATACTGAGAACAGTTGGAAGGATTCATCAAGTGTTTTCTGTTGTTTTCTTTCAGGGGCAGGGAGAGGCTTCAGCACGAGGGACAACCATGGAGGGGGATTGTCTCAACTGCATCAAGTACCTCATGTTTGTCTTCAACTTCCTCATCTTTGTAAGTATTTTTCGTCTCAAGCTCAAAGAAACTTAATTTGGCAATCTCTGAAGTTACTTTCAATCTCGTGATTTAAGATGGGCTTCTGCCCGACTGGCTAATGGATCCACATTTGCATTTCATTAGATGAGGCAATCTTGATTCTATCAAATTCTCTTTTGATTAAATTTTAGTGTGCTGACACACATCTGAGGCACACAGTGCCATGTGGAGCTTTTGACTGGCACCTTACTTTATCAGTCTTGATCAGACAATCGAGAGTAATCCTGTTAGTCTGAACTCGTAAAGGGGGGGAGGGTCATAATAAGAAGGTTTATCTCTTTTCCTGCTTTATTAAGCGCAACCAAACCGTTTAGAGACTCTACTCAGATGAGGTTGTTCAAGGCCGGGGTAATAATGCAACCAACGGAGCACAGAGTGAACTTGGCTGTTAGCGTCACTCAGTAACAGTCTCTCTTTTTCAACAGCTTTTGTGTAAATTTGTGTCTCTGGCCATTTCACACTCGTGTAGCTCAAACAGCATTCTTAAACCCCAGAGCTTTTGAAATGGCTGCTTCCCCTCGTCATAGTACAACCTCTCTTTGCTGAAGTGGTGTTCATTTGCACAAGCCAAGGTCTTCAACCTCGTGACAGGAAGAAGGGGATTGTGGTATGAATTGTTGGAGGCTCAGATATCTTCCCCCTACCTCGGTGCCGTTTCTTCTTAATCACATGAGTCACCTCACGGTGGCTGCAGATAGGGTTTTAGTGAAAGGGAGGATGGGATGGAAGCTGCAGCGGTGTGCATTTCTTTAGCAGGTTGGGGGTGGGTTGATGCAGTGTAGTTATCTCAACCCACACCTCTACTAAAGCATTGTTGCACTGTAAATAGCCACTTTTTATGTCACGCGTAACCTTCACTGCAGCCCTTTAGAAATCTGCATTAGCAGGATGTTGCCATTTGAAAAAATAATAAACTTCTCTATGACCTCTTATTGAAGGCTTTGTGTCTGCCAAGCTATCTCCTGTGTTATGATTTATGTTTGAAACAGCAGCCAGTTTCTGTTTTGTCTAACTTTCACTCTCTTTTTCCTTCCTCTATCAGCTGGGGGGCTCCTTTCTCCTGGGGGTGGGAGTGTGGGTGCTGGTGGACCCTACAGGGTTCAGGGAAATTGTAGCGGCCAACCCCTTGCTGTTCACCGGTGTCTACATCATTCTGGGGATGGGAGGAATGCTCTTCCTCCTTGGCTTCCTGGGTTGCTGTGGAGCCATCCGTGAAAACAAGTGTCTGCTCCTTTTTGTGAGTCAAATGGCTAATTTGAGATGTAGCCCTAGTTCTTGTTTGTGAGTATGTGTGTTGATTATGATGTCCTTTGGATTTAGGACTGCTGTGTTTGAAACAGAAAGCCAAAAGAGCAAAACGTCTCTCTATGTGCCTCAAGCTTCATGCATATTTGATGCTGAGTGAAGCAAGCACAACCAGAATGTGATTTTTAAAGACTGACATGCCATTTTTTCACACACTTTTCCACCTTGTTGTGCTCCATCTTACACTTTACTCTTTTTTTGCTTTTGTCTTACTGCAGTTCTTCATGCTCATCCTCCTCATCTTCTTAGCAGAACTGGCTGCTGCCATCCTGGCCTTTATCTTCCGGGAGCATGTAAGTTTCCTTCAGTATTCACTTGAGCTTTCGTCACAGATGTCCAGTATGGCTGAGTGTCAGAACTTCACTTATACTAAGACTCTTCTCAAAAAATCTCTGATATGATAGTTGTTTAAAATTATAAATGTGTAAATTTGGGGAAAATTTTATTCCTGCATTATTTAGTTTTTTTCATTTATCAATATTGCATGAAGGATTAATTCTGATATAGTAGATATCCCTTGTTTAATATCTTTATTCTTGCTTGTTGAAACCTGTCATCCACATTACCCGCAATGCATTGTGGCCATCAACAATTTGCTTCCATATTGAGTAGTTGATTTTACCTTACATGCCTAAACTGGGGATACTGTACACAGAAGGCTAGTGTTGAGCGCCATATCTAACTCGTCAGTCCAATTTTTTTTAGCACATTTTTTAAAAATCAACTTCTTCTTTAATCTCAATCTTGCCTGAAGTTACACCACTCAAGGGGGTTCATAAGACTTTCTTTTCTGTTTCCCTCTGGAGCCTCAAAAATGCTTTATACATTTTTCTCACATGCTATAGTACTATCAAAAATGTGTAAACAGACTTTGATGTGTAAAACTAGCAGAGCGTCCCATTTAACCCATTTTTCAGTGTTGTTATCTGACGAATATATTCTCTGTGGTTACACTAACCTGTGCTTTCATTGGCTGTTGATTTAGCTGACCAGAGAGTACTTCACAAAGGAGCTGAAAAGACACTATCAGGGCTACAACAACAGTGATGTCTTCACCTCTACATGGAATGCCATCATGACTACAGTAAGGCCAGAGCACACATGGCACTTTGGAGCTTTTACCAACTCATCCCTTTCACCTGCAGCCTATGGACGCGCCGAGGTTTACAGCCTGAACGTCAAGGAACTATATTTTATAGATAAATCTAAGACATTTAGGTCAATATTCATGCTGGATTGGTGCACGCACACAGTGGACCACAGGCCAGTGCACAAAAAGGCACTCAGCTTCCTCCTCCATTCTCTCCTCTCTTCCCTTCAGTTTGACTGCTGTGGGGTGAACAGCCCGGAGGATTTTAAGGACAGCCTGTTCAGGCTGATCAACCAGAATCATGTGGTGCCAGAAGCCTGCTGCCAGCCTGCCAGTCAGACCGGGGAGCTGGCCTATATCAGCCAGGAGCAGTGCTTATCAGGCAATATGATGTTCCGCAATAACAAGGTAACTCCTGGCATCCACCATATCAACCTCTCTCTCCTTCTCTATGACTCCCTCCTTCGAAAGCACCTCCAGGCTTAATTAGAGCAGGAGACAGTTGAGGTGTGACATCCAGGGACAAGCTGCCTCCTCCGTGGCTGATTAGTGCTCTTCTGCGTTTTGGGTGTCATTGGAGACCATCTTAATATGTGGCATAGCATGGAGACACTGGTGTATATATTCATCCGTGTGCATGTGTGTGAAAGTGTGTATGAAAGTGTGCGTTCATGCTTCAATTGCAATTTTTGGGGGGCTTACTGTGTGCAAAAATAGAGGATAATAAGAGTATGAATATGGGAAAATTAGATGTTCTTCACAGTTATATACATGCACACCCACAAAGCAAGCCTTGACTGTAATTACAGTGAAAACTGATAGGAAGAGGTTTTTACTGCACTCTCCACCTGTTGTTTTTCATGCCTCTGGAACAATGAGAGATATCCACAGTGTGTGTGTACCTGTTTCTGTTCATTCACACAAAGAACTCTCATTAAAAAGCAGTGAGGCTGGAGGCCCTGCTTCCCACTCAGTCAGCCGGGCCTTTGTTCACAGCCGCACTCAATTAAAGCCGTGATGTTACTTTAATTGTCTCAGTAATTCTGCATGTTTATAGCCAATTGATTGTCTTTTGAGCGCCACGTCTTCGTGTGTCGACAGGGATGTTACTCTGCTGTGGTGGACTACTTTGAACTCTACATCTATGTGGCTGGCGCTTTGGCCATTGTGGTGCTAACCATTGAGGTAAGATTTATTTATTTATATTTCTTTGCTTCTTTGGTTAGAATATTAATTTCACAAATGCAAATGTGCAATTGTGCTTTACCTAAGGCTGTCCACCTGAGTCTGCCAAGGTTTTTTAGGAGAAGATTGCTATCTAGTGGTAAAATTTGGTGTTACAAGAACACGCAATTTACTGCTTCTTTCCTGTTTTTACAGAAATACAATTTTTTCTGGAGAGGTGGGAAGAGTGTATACAATGTGTATGCAGATACAACTACACTTTCATTAATTAAATTACACAAATTAACTTTTTTTTTTTTTTTTACACTAAGTACTGTTGCTAAAGTATTATCTTAAAAACATGAATTACTCCAGAAAGACTACTGTGAGTATTAGCTTCATTATTATGTTTATTAGGTTTGAATATAATTTGATACTGTAAATAGAGCTACGTACGAGTGGCATGAAAAACTCATAAAAGTGCAAGTATATAGAAATACTATGTAATTACATTAATGTGAGTACTGTACTTGTAATTCTTTACTTAAAATGCCTAATGTCTCTAGCATGTTTTACTTTGGCCATGAGAAGAGAGCAAAAACAAAGCTGCTCTTGAAATAGATTACACTTCAACACAGTGTATTTTTACTTAGACAATATGCCCACTAAAAGATTACACTTTACATTACAAACATTTTATATAAATCAACAGTGGTAAATTTAAAAAGGTGTCTCCTACATTTATGCCAATGGTATGGAAATATCCTAATGCCTTGTCTTGCCAGGAGAATAAAGCTTAATGCAGGCACTTTTGTTAAAAAAATTTTAATTAAATAAAAAAAGTTAGACTTCATAATATTTACAGTTACTGGGTGCATTGTGTGCATCTTTGTTTAAGCCTTTCACCATGAGATACACTGGATTCATTTTAATTTAACAGCTATAGAATTATCAAGAGAAAACTTGGCATTGAGTGAGTGCCTCTGCCCTTTTCCTCAAGATAATGTGAACCTTCAATATCTGGCAGTTATTCAGTATTACTGTGTGTTTTTAACAGTACTGGGAATTGTATGAAACCAATGTGGGAGAACAGTTAATCTTTGTCGTTTTAGAGTTGTAGTGCAGAAAACATGGGGGCTATCATGCTGACTATATGGAGGGAAAATTGTATTTCTCTACAATCTGATAGTCAGTTTTCTTGATTACAAGAATGGTCCAAGAGTTATAGTTATATGGAGTACAAGTGTCAAATCCTTATTGATGACGTGGCTTACCATCTTTGTCCTTTCTAACGATTTTGATTGATTGATTTATTTCTGTGTGATAATGTTTTTTTTCTTTTCTATTTCTTTTCCCATTTTCAGCTATTTGCCATGGTTTTTGCGATGTGTCTCTTCAGAGGGATCCAGTAGAGCTATTCCATCCGTGAACTACTTCTTTTTTTTTTTTTCAAAGAAAAAAAGGGAATTCAGGAGAAAAGAAAAAAATGGATATTTGTAAATTTGTGGATCTCTTTTTTCTATTGGCTAACTGTTAGAAAAAACAAACTCTTGTACTTCGCAGCTGGACTTTTGAGGTACTGGGTGGCAAAAAAAAAAAAATTATACTACACATAGACACACGCACAAACCGTTGAGAGAGTGGGAGATCAAATCAGGCAAAACTGATGTAAGATTTGTGTGTAAAGTGGAACCAGTAATTTGTGGACCAGGTCTAACACGGACTGGGTGTAACGTGGACTGGAATCGAGGACCATGTGACGCCTGAGCAGAAGGCTCTGCACTGACTTTTGGATGAAGAATATTTATATTATGTAAAGTTGGCTTAACTGTACAAACTGTGTTTTATGTACACTCTGGTTGTTCCCCTTTCCCTTTTCATACTGTATACGACATACTGTAACAAACTCCCTTCACTTTTTTTACAGACACACTTCTTCAATGCTGTATTATATAAGCTCTGTGAGACTGGGTGTGTGTCTGTGTGTGTGTGTGTGTGTGTGTGTGTGTGTGTGTGTGTGTGTGTGTGTGTGTGTGTGTGTGTGTGTGTTTATACACATGTCCTCCTGTATGTTTCAGGGTTTAACAGTCGTGTTGATCGTCCCAAAGGCCCCAGAGATCCTCCTGCTGAGTGGAGCCGGCTGGAGCGGTGACATTCACTGGCTGTGGTTAATTCCAGATTCTGTAAATACGTCC
>OMNM01020308.1:11189-27819 GCA_900302745.1 Parablennius parvicornis | reverse complement strand
GCTTTGTCTCTCAAACTCCCCCTTAGCCAAAAGGTCAAGGTTCAGCCTGCAGCGGGTGGGAGAGATTCCTCTGCCCCATATGGAGGTAAATTGGTGGTCCGACTGTGTTTGTTGAGCAGAGCGCTCGTGGTACGACAAACATATCCTCCTCCACACCCACGCTATTTGTTTATTAGGTATTTAGTCAATACCTAAATGCTGCATTATGCATGAGGGTACACAATGCTTAATTACACTTGCATGATTTGAATTCCTCATTCAAATGAGGTTGTTTGATACACGGACTATTCTCAAGAGAAGACATGTAATTACTGTACTATTTCCATTTGGCATAGAAACCCTTGCTTACATGTATAACCAAGAAGTAGAATAAAGTCTGAGACGTTCTATCGTCTGGGAAATTACTTCTACCGCAGACTTACACATTTTCCTGTCAAACAAAGATAGTGTCTTTTTCTTCTTCTTCTTCTTCTTCTTCTTCTTCTTCTTCTTCTTCTTCTTCTTCTCCTTCGTCTTCTTCACGGCATAATGTCAGCATGAAAGCTCCGGTTTGTGAGTTCCAAATCCTATTTACCTCCCCACTATGTTGAAGATCCTTCGTCAGGAGCACTTTGCTCAAAAATCATTTGATGATAAAGCTTTTGAAATATTGATTTGAATGTGAAATTGAGAAGCAGCCGTGAAGTCTTCAGTCAGTGTTTTTCTCTCTTAATCCAAACTACTTCAACTCGCAGGCCAGAAAAGAAGCCAAAAAAAAAAGGACAGACGGGTGGGACACCGGCTTGTGGAGGTGTTCGTGTGTCTATATTTTAAGAAAAGAGGTGTATGTACCCAACACTTACGTGTTTTAAGGTGTGCGTTTCAGGTTCTTGCCGAGGGAGGTGAGAGCCTGTTTCGGTTTTTGAACCACCGTAAACAAGCCGCAGCCTTTTTAACGATGCCACTCAGAGTTAATGCTCAAAACAACTTTCAACTCAAAATCCGCTTTTCAGGAAAAGTCTGAATTCCACGCTTATTACTGCCGAATAAATGCTGATCCCTGCTCCACCGTCAGTGTGGCAGAGGAATCTTTGGCAGCAACTACAAATTCCCTTTCAAACACTGTGAACCCCCAACACGCGGTGTGTGTACCGCCAGCCTAAAGTGTATATTTCCATAACCTGTCAGTTTAGAACCCACTCCCCGACTCACTGGCTCAAAAAACACGTCAACATTTCCACAGTAGGGTGCTTGACAACGGGGGACACCCGCAGATTGTGAAATACAGCCCTCCTTTTCTTGTTCTGCTCTTAAGAGACACTTGACACTTTCAACACAGACAGACATGGTAAATATCTCCACCAACTAGACCACAAAACTAGAAACTTTACATGAGGCCTGACAGTATGGATGGACACACAAGAGCTGACTGAACCTGCTGTGTGTAAGTTAAGGTTGCCCTCTACTGGTTTGGTTTTTCTATAACATGAAATCTGATTTTATCTCTTTTTTTTTTCTTCTTCTTTTTTCTATTACCCTGGATTTACATTTTCATACATCAGCAACATGAAACCTTAAGCATTGGTGCTTATAGTCTGAGCTGAAAAAAAAAAAATAGATGTGGTGGAGTAGTAAATTAAAGGCCAGATGTGATAGTTTTTGCCACATTTATTGCACGACAAACAACTCCTCCTCTGTTTACAACGTGCAAATATGAAGTTCACACTTCATGTGGATGAATCATGAATGTATAGATGCGATTCTACGTTTCTGTGTTTGAGTTTTACAAACAGAGCGGTGGGAAAATATTACCGCCCGTCCTGCCATTTCACTAATATATTAACGAGAAGTTCATACAGAGATGAATATATCATCTACGAATGTTAGGACTTCAATTTTTAACACATTTAACACAATGTTAACAATGTTATGATAAACTTTGCGATTTTCTTTTGCATATTGGCTCAGTGACAAAGTGTAAAATATCCAAATGCATAAAGAAATTGACCAGTCGCAGCGTGAAGCTTCTTTTGCTGACAATAAGAACTTTTCAGTAGTTGTCCTGTGTGTGGAAAAGTAACATTCATAATATAACAACAATGATGCTTTCTAGGCGGCCAGTTATGTTGTTTTAAAGAAGTGAGCTTTGAAAAATGTGTCCAGTGGAAATATAATATTGAAATATGTTTGTAGAACACTTTATTCTGTGAACTTCTTTCCTCCCATATAGGTTCATTTGGGCTTTATCATTTTTTGATGCTTTTATTTTCTTGAAAGAAGAATGTTATTGTTATCTGTTATTGCCTTTGTGTCAGGCTCTCTCCGTATCATGCAGCTTAAATTGAGATGTCAGGGAACAATAGATCAATTAAAAGATGGATAAATAGATTATTGAATGAATGGATTTGAATATATTACTGTGTGAGGGGTAAGCCCATATAAAGGAGCACTACAATGGAAAGTGAGCAAATACAGGAAGTTGCCCCATCCTCTGGGGTCCTCTCCATTGGAACTGATCAATACTCTTGAAGTTTATTCCTCATCCTGATGAGGTTACCACTTTCATTTACTTTAAGAAAAAGAGTGCAGTGACCAGGCAACAAAGCAGGAATTACACTTTGGAGGCTGGAGATATAACACATTCAACACATTTAAAAAGATAAAGTAGCAACGCAACACAATCTCCAGAGCTTCAGTTGTTTTCTTTTTCCTACCGTTTAAAATGCTTACAATCAAAATCAGTGTTTTTCTTTGGTGGTGTGTGTATAATAATAATACATTCGGTTCAACATCCATCCCGATAGCTACAACAGGAAATGTCATACTGTTTATCAGACGGGAAATCCTGGAATTGTTTACTGTGGAAAGTCTCACTCTTTATGAAAACAACATTATCACATATCATCCTGGAACTCATTACTATTAAAATATGGAACTTCAAAGATATATCCAAAAGACTAAAGCTCCCAAAGGAGGGGGAAAAAATCCTTACATTTAAATGCAGCAACACACTACACATAGCAGTTTGTTGAACTAATCCCTTGGCAAATGCACCTTAGTGCATATCTCTCAAATGAATTAGTGCCGGGAATGATTTATTTCTCTCGGCGGCACTTCAAAATGAAGCAAGTTATTCTCATGTCTGCAGGAGTTTGGGGATTTTCCGTGTGTGAATGTGCTGTGGGAGTTTCATCCCACAGTACAGCGTCTGAAGAGCCTCCCCTGTGGATTCCTGTGGCATGACACAGGTTTTTTGTATTTGTTTGGGGCAGCTGCAGCCGGCGCTCCATCAGTATGACTGATCTCATTTATGCAATGTGCATTCAAAGAGGCCCAAGGTGTGAGGAAGGGAGTCTTTTTTTTTTCTTTTTTTTTTTCACGCAAAGGCGCAGATCATTGAACTGTTGAGGACTTGCATGTGTGAGTAACAGTTTGTGTTCAGGGTTTCACTGTGTGGGGGACGCCAGGGTGCAGGAGATAATGAAATAAGCAGAAGAACCAAAAAGCCTCCATTGCAGAGCATCGTCTTGTGTATGAATATTTAATATTAGTTTGTCAATGAATCCTGCTGTCAACCACACAGAAGCAAAGAAATGGCAAAATAGATCCAGACGTAGGGAAAGTCATTGTAACTTCCTAAACTAGAAGTCACAGCAGATTGCTAAAAAGTAATCCACCGTAGGAGTAACACATCTTGAGCTAAGAATTATGAACTGGGGTATTTATCTGTGTGCCGTTAATGCTTTCGTGAGAGGAGAAGCTCCTGTGAATATGGGAGCAGTCATTGTCCCAGGATATTCCTCACCGTAGCTCCACTTACCATGACATTTTGTTCCTTTGCTTGTAATTGATTTCTACTTCAATTTATTAATACAGCCTATGGAGCGCCTGCAGCACAACGAGTTATCTTGGGCCCACCAGGAGCTTAATCTGCTAATATGAGCTGAATTAATAAGACTGTTCAAGTAACATATTGATTACAGAATCAATGGCGGTTCCTTTGCATCGTGTCATATGATTACTTGGGAATGTAATGGCATTAAGTGCTACAACAAGCGCCGCTTCAAATCATTTTGCTTCGGTCTAATAAAATCTATTTTGGCAGGCTCGATCTGGAACACAAGTTCTTTTTTAGCAAGACGAAAATCAAAGAAATGAATAACAACTCCTATTCACCTTTTTTTCTGATTAAACTGGTGTTTCTCTTCAGTGTAAAACCTTGTTGAATTGTGTGCAGTGAACTTTACATTAGAATGAAGGGACAAAAGGAGAATCACAGTGATTCTTAAAAAGTCTGTATGCTGCTCTGGATTTGAGTTTCAGCAGGTAATTTACAGGAAAGTGATTATTTCGTACATTTGTTGTGTTTGTGACATCAGAGTCAAGCCAGTAATATTCCACTAAGAATCGGAAAACTAGCATAATCATAAATACAGATGCTTTCATAAAGAGAATCTGCTATGTCAGGCAAAAAATTCTATTTCATCCATGGATGATATCATCATCTCCATTGAAACAATAAAAAATGTGTCTGATAAGACCTACAGCAATTTCTTCACATTGCATTGAAGCATGTTAAACCTATTAACATATCAAATCATCTGAAGGTATTAGCTACATTATGCAAACTGTATTTTTATCCACCCATCTTCTTGTATTGCTTTATCCAACTTGGCGTTGTGGTCGGGGAGGGAGGTGCGTAAACCCTGGACAGAATGACAATTACAGAGAGACACACAACCTCTACAGGTAATTTACAGTCATAAGTGAACTATAAATGCATGTTTTTGGGAACACCAGCAAATCTGGAGAACACCCACACATTTATAGGACGAACACGCAAAAGTAAATAAATCAAGGTGCAAAAAACTCAGTAACTCTTTAAAAAAACATTTTAATTGTGACCCACAGAAATCTTGTGCATAAGGGTAAACCTCAAAGTGGAAAAAAAGAAGAAAGAAACAGCTGGTACATCTATTAATAACGTACATCCGTTAAAAGTCAGCCAACAAAATCAAGCATTGTCTTTGTCTTACAGGTAAATTACATAATCAACAACACAAAACTGATGATAGAACGACTGCGATCACAGGATGACGTGTTGGCAAATCGGCACACTTAATCGGTGGACACGAGCAGGATTTATTGCGTCTCTGCCTCGGCGCCGTCAGCGCGTTAGTTTGAGTGTGGTGGGATGAACATTGCAGATGTCAAACCAGTGCTGATCCACCTCCTTGCGTGGCAGCAGGCCATTCCGCGGCAGGAAGGGCCTGCGCCAGCGATCGCGGCTGCCCACCACTTGCCAGAAACGCGTGCCCTTGAGTAGAAAGATGGCATTGTGGGTGTAGGAAAAGTAGGCAGCGTCAATGTTACCATCTGGATGGTCTCTGTTCACCACTGGAGGGAAAACAGTTCTGATGTTTTTGGGGGAGCCTCTTGCCAAGTTGTTGGCTTCCACATCGAATGCATACACCTGTTTGAGTAGATAATCATTTTCTCTCTTTTTTGCAGAACACAATTCAATTACAGCATGCAAACAAACCGCGGAGGAAGTTTGCACGTTCATCTGTGCATTCCCACAAAGGACTAAGAAAGAATTTATTTTCCTGGGCATTTTTTTTTTTTTTTTTTTTTTTACAAAGCTTCACTTACTTTTTTAACAGCCTGTTTTCTTTTTTAAAGCTAAGCCAGGAGCTGATTTTAAGGTGAAACTACATTTTATGAGCTCAGATGCAGAAACTGAACAGCACTGTGATGTTGAAGGATTTTGACGTAAGTTCCTGTATGTCAGTAAATGTATAATAATTTTATCAAATGTAATGAATACCAGCGGAACTGTCCTTTGCGGCAACTGATGGATAATTCATATAAAACAAAAACATCATATGCTTTTTCCATTTGTGGTGGCTTAGGATTTAAGATCCATATTTATGTCTTACTGTTGATATTTCACACCCTGATGCATGACTGCACATCAAAATAGACCCAAACTATTGTTTTTTACAAGAAAAGAAGTTTAATCTCACCTGATTATTTTTGAAGAAGTAGATGTGTGAGTCCCTTCTGTCATAAAATGCTGTGTCGATGGGGCTGGGGACTCCTGGAAAACCCTCTGAGATCAATCTGGGGTAACTGTGGCCATCTGGGTCTTGTTTGAACACCCTGTCATTCTCAGTGTCATATCTCCAAAACTGAGTACCTGAGAGGGATACAAAAAAAAAAAAAAAGTACAAAAACTTGTTGAGGGTCATGCTATTCTAATAAACCTAATTTGTTGGGCACTCTTACCTTTGAAGAAGTAAACAGCGTCTCTCCTGCGGGACCACACGTGCACGTACGCATCCACCCCATCCATGGGAATCCCCTGCCAGCCAACCTGCAGAGCCACCGGGTCACCGTAACGCGTCCTGTTGCTCCGGTTCTCATACAGCCAGTACCAACCGCCTCTCATGAAGTAGGTGTTGAAACGGACGACCACCTCCCCATAGGATGTCTTCTCCTTCCTGATCCAATCAAACACGGTGTTGAACCGACCCCTGCAGCCCCCTGGTGTTACACACAGGCGCATCAGAGAGAGCAAATCAGTTTTCTGTCAATCTAAAACTATAGAATATGAACAAAAAAAACCTCAATCCAGATTTTTTTTTTTTTTATCTTGTCTATGTGTATCCACTAGATGGTGCTGCAGTTCCTACCATAGAGATGCTGTATTGCCTTTCTGTCCATCCAGTCCATCTCAAAACCTGACTCATGGGGCAAATAGCTAGGCTGCATTATTGATCCAGGCCTGTAGATGTGAGGTAATCCCAAAACATGGCCAATCTCATGAACTGCCACCTAGTAAATAAAAGAAGGATCAGTCAGTCAGTCAATTGATATCTAATCCATAAAGCATTTTACATGCAGATTGATACAGTGAATACAACACAACACAATGAAGTACAAGGAAATAAGACATATGAACAAGATTTGTAGAAGTTGTTAAAATGACAAACATCAAGGGATGTTAAACATATAAAATAGTAATGAAGAATGTTGCTCACCTTCAGGAGGCTGATTCCATTTCCTGCATTGGGACCAGTAAAATGCTCGTCATCATCGAAGTGTATATCACCCAGGAACCAGGCGTGAGCAAACTCCTGGCCCGTGCCATCAAATCTCTGATTGCATCCCAAATGCTTTCCTAAGACAAAAACAAATAAATAAAAAATTAGATGCACTAATTTCTCAACACCGTGCATCACTTGATGACTACTAAACACTTTCTGTATGATTAAGTTATCAGAAAATAATCACATGCTATCTTCCTCACACAAATTGGATTAAAGAAATTTTAATTACCTGTACCAAATCCCAGCTTGATATCAACATCCTCCAACGGGGACCGTGTATCCTCCACAAATTCCAGGGGCGACACTTCACTCCACATCCTGAACGCCAGTCTGAAGACGTACCTCTGCTCGTCAACAGTCAGCTGACTGCTGTACCCTTCTCCGATCAGCCTCCACCTCAACACCTTCTTCGAAAAGGCCATGTACCCGCTTTCTCTCAGGTCTCTCCTCTGCCTGCTCTTGGACACCAGATCAGCGAGGAGCATCTTCCTCCTCTGTGCAGCATCACCCTGCTGCATGTAGTCACTGACATTTGCCATTTGGCTGCTCACTTCCAGGCCTTGTGAGCTGTTTTGAGAAATGATGCCTGAGGAGCTGCGTGTATAATTCATGCTGGTGTCATTGAAAGTGCCAGTGGGAACACTTTCTGTATCGTTAAAGTTTAATGTGTCATTTCCTGAACCTGCAATACCAAAAGCGGCGTCGCTGATCGTGCCACTTGCTGGGCTTTTGCTGTCGGTCTCATCTGGACGACCGGGCGTGTTCAGGTCGAGCTCCACATCTGGGACTCCGCATCGCGGTTTGTTCATCGCCACCTTGGTGGCCTCATCAAACACACCCGTAACTGGAAGACCCGACACCCTCTGAAAGTCTTTAAGTGCTAAAACAAATGCTTGACTCTCCGCCTGACTCTTGCGCTCATCTCCATCATCAACTGGAGGAGCGTTCCTTGAGTGAGGCCCTGACGTTCCTTCTCGAATCGTGGCTTGAAACTCATCCGGGAAGTCGCCACTGAAAGATGCTTCCGAGACATCAAACTGGATTTCCTCCCAATTAACTGGCTTGATGAACCCATACCTTGAGAGAAATTGCTGTAACAAAACATGTGTTAAATGATGCAGCTCCCTTGATTCTAGATGAATTAAGAACAGACCTCAAGCTGGGTTTTCTTTACCTCGGCTGTGCGCGAGTCCGTTATAGCTCCGGCGTGATGAGAGGACGGGATCTGCACATCAGAATGATCCCGTCTGTGGAAAAGTTTCTCTGCATCGCTCGAGCTTATATTCGTGAAAAACAGAGAAATGATCAGCTGGATGAGAGTCAGCATCGTGGCGTTGCTTTATTTCCGTCGACGACACACAAGACGTCGCAGCAGCGGCTGCGGCAGCACTGTTTTATGCACGTCTGTCCACTCCCATCAAAAGGTGCGACTCCCTGCATGTGACCCACTCTCTCCACCTGAGCGTGAAGAGTAAACCAAACTTTACTGTTTGACTGTGTGGATGTGTTTCTCGTGCTCCACTGGTTTTAAATGCAACTGTCAATGAGCTGTGGAAAACAAGTTCAAACCTTCACCTTCATGTGGGCAATCACAGAGGCAATAACACCTGTGTTGAATACGACACACATACACTTCAGGTTTTTTTTTTTATTTTTAACATTTCCCTTGTTGCCACAATAATATAACTTTATTTACAAAAACACAAATATTTACATTCATTTTTTTTTTTTCAATATAAATACTAGATAGACTTTCAACATCTTTCTCAGTGCAAATTCATGATGTGTCAAACGGCGATAATGGTGGGTGGATTTCCATCACTGTAGAGTTTTGGCTATCGCCGCCGCGAGGTGCTCAGCCGTTGGTTTCTCCGCAGCACAACTGACACGAAGGCCTTCTGCTGCCATCGCATCCTTCGTGGTCGGCCCTATTGCTGCAAACTGCGGAGAGGAAGACTTTTAAGCTCCGAGCAGAAACAAAAGGGATATCTCAAACATTTAAAATGCGACAAGAGGAAGATTCTACCTTTATTTGAGGCAGCGCGTCGCCCGACAGCCTCCGTACCACTTCCAAGCAAAACTTCACTCCTGATGGGCTGAAGAAAGCGACACTTGCTGGAATTCCCTGGTAAATGCAATAATAAACTATTGACCACCTTATAAAATGTAAAAAAAAAAAAATGTTTTAAGTCAGTGAAGTTTTACCTGCTCTGTGAAATAGTTCTTGAGATTTTTCTCCAGATCAGGATGTTCAGCTGTTTGATAGACAGTCAGTGTCTCCAGAGGCACTCCTGGAAACAAAGAAACAGATCCCCCTCAGTGATAAAGATAGTGCAATTATTATTTTATAATTAGTGCAGCCCCAGTGGGACTTTTATCACCTTGAGTTTTAATTGTAAGGCATGATAGGGGGGATATGCTTACCATTTTCTTTCAAAGCCGTGGGCAAAACTTCTCTTTTGATGGAGCCACAGGGGAAAAAAAGCGGTGGAATATTTGTGTCCTCTCCTATGACAAGAATTAAATATGAGGTCATTTAGTTATCAGTAAAATCATAAAAGATTTCTATTAAATTAAACGGTGAGATATGTGAGAGTAGAGAAATTACACTGTACGTTCAATGATGACTCGCGATAGCACGTCTGCTGTCCCCGTGTCCTCTCCCAGAGGGTTCAGACCCAGACTCTTCACTGTGGAGGGGGAAATCACACCGATCAGATATGGGATGATGTGATCGGGTCACGAAAAAGCTAAAACACTTACATGTGTTCCGGCTAATTCAATTACCGAATGACTGACAATAAAGAGGTAAACCCTACGACAGAAAGTCGTTGCACCTGTTCGCTTTCTGGAAGACCAAACACATGACGGCAAACTGTGACTTGTGTATGACAAATAGCTGAAGGTGGTCAAATGACTTCACACACCTCTGGGAGCACCAGGTGCCTGACACACTCGGCTATAATTAGCACAGTAACCACAAAGAAACACACGGCTTCGAGACAGGTGGGTTCAGAAATGTGAGGATTACTCACCCAGTGCTGCGGTTGCTTTTCCAACCACGTACACTGACTTTGTGCTCCACTTGGCTCTCACCGATTTGTCCCATTCTGATAAGAGAGATGACTGAGTTTATCATAATGCAGAAACACTCACCAAACATGACACGCTATTAGCTATTATAACACAATAAACACATGATGGTCGGGCATGTTTAATCCAGCAACCATATAAGCTGCTTGTTGTACTGCTTCTCGTTTGTCTCACCTTCTCTTCTTTCTTCCGCTTCTAAACACATCCTCACTGCTTCCACTGCTCTCGGACTGGTAAATATCAGGCCACCATGTTTCTCTGGTTGAAAAAGCTGAAAATAGAAATACATTTTAAATAAAAAACATAAATAAATAATAATAATAATAATAAAACATTCATGATTCAAATATATAGTTGCACAGAAAAAGGAAACAATTATGAAAATGGTCACCTTATCTGTCAAGGTGTTTAATGAGACGAACTTAAAAGACAGCACTGGAATTAGTGTTGCTTTGTGTCCATAAGACGCCAGCGCCTTCAAAATCAAAATAGCAAGGCATTTAAATTACTGGTTTGACATATTAATATCTGCAGAGATGACATAATAATTTGTAGCGGATTTACCTTTATGTAAGGATCAGGTCCAGAGTCTCCTTCTCTTGGCTCTTTGAGAAGCAGTACATTCATTTTCACCACGTCCTTGGAGACAAGTAGGAAGTAATAGAACAGCACAAACTGAAGCAGTGTAAGAAAAATAGTGTCAGAAACTGCAGTGTCAGACAGTCATGTCGCAGAAAACACTTGAGATCAGTGGGTGTGAATGCACAAGAACTTAACTACACCCTGACGCTGTCACATGCTGATAACGAGGCTGTTGAATCATGACTAAAGGATTACACATGGACAGCAACTAAAAAATATTAAGAGGATGTAGATAAACATTGGCGTATTTAAGCGACTGTGTGTTATTGTTTTCACTAGCATGGCATGCTGTGTGACAGATCAGCTAGAGCGATATCACATTTACAACATCACGTCGTAATTCTTGGTAACCTTAAACGAATCATTTACTTAGTTTCTTCTTGATTATAATTAGCAAAATAGAGTAAAAAGACACAAATAATGCGCAAATATCATTTACCTCGGTTTGCTCAGACAGGTGACAGTATTTGTTTTCTAACAGGGGAGACACGACATTATATATTTTTTATTAATCTTGGTGAAAAATAAAATCATTCCCATGTGTCGTATATAATTTAAGTTTTTCACAGACTATTTGGCATATATGGTGAAACTAGTGATATATGACAGAGTTACAGAGTCTAGACGTCGCTTACTTAACAATCCACCCCTTCTTAAAAGATGGTTCACTCCATTTCACTACCCGGTTACTAGCTGACATTATGGATCTCGCAGTAGCTTCAGCACGTTGAAAAGCATCGGTTCCGTGAGCCATAATGGCGGCGTCACCGTTTCAGCTTCTCCCCTGCGTGTAGCTGAACTTTAAACCCCTTGCTCCGCCCACTCTCAGTAAACACGCGTGTTTGCAGCATGGCTTCCTCGGCCAAAAAAAGAGCAGTAGGTTTGGGTCAAAATCCCGAGGATAGTGACAACAGCTCCGATGAGGATCTGGAAGAGAATGAGGACTCTGGGGAGGACGACAGCGAGGCATCGGAGGAGGAAATCAACGAGGTAAACAACTTTATATTTCGTTTTTTTTTTGTGTGTGTGTGTAGCCTGCTAGTTAGCATGGCTGCTAATCCAGATATGTGTTTCACACCTGTTTAACAACATTGATTAATCCAGTGGGGTTAACTTCTGGATTAACAACAACAATCCAGGAAGCTTTACTGTAGTATATGAATGTGATTCCAATAAAAGTAGATTTAGAGTAGACTTGACTGAAACGTGTAATTTTTATTTATTTTTTTTAATTGTTATATGCATAGCGACAGCTGGCATTTAGTTCATCCTCTCTTTTATTTCTCAGGAAGTTGTCGTGGATTTTGAAGCCCATGGGATTGCACACAACGACTGCAATGGCATAAAGAAACTGCTTCAACAGGTTTGGCATAAAGGCTCTGTGTATCATATGCTTAATAATAGTGACTGTACTGTCTGTCTTCTCATCTTCTATAATTTTCCTATTTGGCATTCAGCTCTTCCTAAAGGCTCATGTAAACATATCAGAAATGACAGACATCATCATCCAACAGAATCATGTTGGCAGTGTCATCAAGGTGAGGTACATGGAATTTTGTCCCCCAGATGTTTGTTTGTTGTTTTTTTTTAGCTTTGACATTTTTTTGTTTAATTTTGTTCCAGCAAGCTGAAGTTCCGGAAGATAGTGATGATGACGACCCTGATGAAGTATTAGGCTTCATCACAATGCTCAACCTGACTGAGAGAAAGGTAACTGCGTAAAAAAAAAAACTAAATAACTTTACTCTGTCTTATACAGAAAAAACGAATATCAAAGTGAGACTAAACATGTTCGATGTTCTTGGCAGGGAGTTCAGTGTGTGGAGGAGGTGAAGGAGCTCATCGTGGATCAGTGTGAGAAAAACGCTGCCCACAGTGTGACGGAGCAGCTGGAGCAGATCCTTAATGACACCAGCAAGCCTGTGGGGCTGCTGCTGAGCGAGCGCTTCATTAACGTACCTCCACAGATCGCTCTTCCATTACACAAGCAGCTCCAGTTAGTTTTTTCTTTTCTCATTCAGTTATTTCTATGAACGTCATTGTAATTCATATTTTAAACTTGCCTGTTCTACTGCCCTTGTAGGGAAGAAATGGCCGAAGCGCAGAGGACCAATAAGCCGAGTGGGAAGTGTCACTACTGCCTGATGATCAGCAAGACATGCAAAGAGGCAACAAAGAATATTCAAGCCAGAGGAGGTGCGCCCAAAGAGGAATACCAGTTCGTCAACGCAGAGGAGGAATTCTTCTATGAGGTAATAAATGGTTCACAGGACACTCACCTACCTACTTATGGTGCAATATCAGAGTGATCCAAAGTCTAGGTAGGTCGTTTTGATCAGTTTTTGTTGTTTTTACAGCAAGCCATCATGAAGTTCCACTACTCAGTCCAGGAAGAGGCGGACTCTTGCTTGAGCGGCAGGTGGTCGTTTGACGACGTCCCAATGAAGCCGTTCAGGACAGTGATGTTGATCCCCTCAGACAGAATGCCTGCCATCATGGACCAACTCAAGGAATACCTAACGGTGTGAACGTGGGAATAAACCAAGACACCTATGCAAACATACCGGAGACCTTCAGGCTTTATGAAAATGCTTGTGTACATATGCCTACAGTAGTTTCAACCATGTAAATCTGAGCAAATTGACGGTTTATTCTATTAGATTTGTGTCCAGTAAGGAGAATATCAAACTCTTGGTGCAACTCTCATGTCCCAAATGGACATTTTGTGCTGGAAGATTTCCCTCCTTAGGACGTTTGCATTCAAAAGTAGATATAACAAAATCTCAGTTGTCCTTTTATGGATTTTGATATATGACCCACGCACAATTCTAAGGAATTAGATTTTTGTAGATCTCTTGCCACTGACTATAATTAAATGACTTTGCCTCCTTTCCGTTGTCTTCTCTTTATTCTGGCTGGTATGTAGCAGCATACATCACCTTTCACTTAGAAACATTATTTGATGCAAAAGTTATCCACAGTTCTAAAAGAAGGGAAAGAAAGAGGTTGCTATTTTGTTCGATAGCGTGTGTGAACTCATCTTTTCAAATCAGGCAGGTGATACTGAAGGAAATAATTTTTCCCCTTCACATATTCAATTTAAAACCTGCAATAATTCCACATCTTGTCCACAAAGTGTTACATGGAAGAGTATAAACAGTTGATCAAACACGTGCTATATTAAAGGAATACAGAGGGCGCTAATGGAACAGTAACAACCTTTTACACGTCACTTATCTGACTCGATAGTCTTGAGTTCTGCAAAAAGCCACATACAACCATCAAAATATTTAATCTAGGTAATAAATTAATTCAGTGTCTGGCGTGTGACCCCAGATTTGTAAAATTGCAGCCTGCATTTAAACTTGAATTTACTGAATTACACATCTGTCGTATGTCGGCGTTAACGCCGTGCAGCTGCTGTTCACGTCGCTGCTGATGGCCACGGCGCGTTTCTTCTCAGATTTTCTGGATCCTTCAGGCTCCAGCATGTTCTGCAGTATGTCTTTGCTTTCACTCGGAGGCAAATTGTAGAAGAAGTACACGGGGGCCATTTGAATGAACCTAAAACATTTCAAGGAAAAAGTGTTTTCGTTAAAAAATAAAAACATTCAAAAAATTAATTTTAAGAGGATTAAAAAAAAATCTCAAAATTCAAACAGCTTGGTTTTATTGCAATAACAAAACATGTTTGTCTCTCCAGTGTTGGTGGAATGGAATCATAATCCTTAAGAACTGCGCTCTAATCTGTCTGTGCACATCTGATAATGAGAAAAAAAACCCGACTTACACTTGAGGGGAGATTTCAGACACGGTCCGCATGCAGTTGTTTTCCGACAGCGTGTACTCGTTGAAGACGACCCACTCCGGCAGGCCCAGCTTGTGTGACTGAGCCCCGTAGCTGGAGAACGGGTGAACCTGGGCCATGTGTTTATGCGTGAGGATGAAATAGTTCCCCGATCCGTCCACGTCACGAGCAATCTGAGGAGGTAGAAACACTGAAGTTGGCCTTGACTCAATCTCTTCAAGCGGTTTTGTTTCATATACTGAAGATACCTGCATGAAGAAGCCGGCCAGCAGAGCTCTTTTGATGTTGTGAGTGTTGGTCTTCGTCCCGAAGGAGGGTTCGGAAATGGGGAGTTCGATCCTGTTCAGAGTGTCCGTCAACTCCGAGCGGATGGCATCAGCAGTCTTCAGGGCAGAATAATCCAGAAAATACTCCCGGCACCACTTCTCGGCCGTCAAATCTGGGAATAGCATATCGCGCACATCA
Organism: Parablennius parvicornis; assembly: GCA_900302745.1. Lineage (NCBI taxonomy): Eukaryota > Metazoa > Chordata > Actinopteri > Blenniiformes > Blenniidae > Parablennius > Parablennius parvicornis. Next base: position 12,720 of record OMNM01020308.1, on the reverse strand, counting down.
ATTGAGGAATTCAGAGTCAATTAAGAATCACACCATTTACATTTCTATGGTAAAACCACATAATGAGACCAAGTCAGAATGTGAGTTTTATTGCGTATAGTGGTGGGACATTGGGACTGATTTTATTTCTAACTAGTAACCTTTATTTATACAGATAATCTCATTTAGACACATGCTCCTACTTTCAAGAGAAACCAGCTGAAAGCAGATGAGTATGAAAGGAAGGGTCAAACCGACACCCCAAAAATTATTATTTCACACAAATGCATGTTTTAATTATTGCCGAAGAAAACTAGAGGAAAGCAAAGCCTGCACAGTTTGATTGATCAGCTGTTAGATTTTAATTATGAGACTGCTTTTAATTTTGACATCATTTTAATTAAATTTTTCACCTGTGAAAAGTGAAATTTGACAGCTTCATTTGGCCGCCCATTTCATAAAACCAACTTCTTTATATACGCAGATTGTTTTTGTTTTCTTTCACTGATTCTGTAACAAAAGTAACGTGATTCACAGCCAGTGTGGCACCCTGACCCAACACACGTCTTACATTCTTCTCTCTGGCTCCTCTTGAAGGCGTTGTAGATATTTATGAGGGTGAAGTGATCGCCTTCGGGGTGCTGGAACTTTCTGTGGCACTGCAGAGCCTCGTGGGCCGAACCAGCAGATGGCTCCAGAAAGCAGCTTGGCGCTAAAACACAAGAACCAATGAGGTCAACGTCCACGCGACACGCCACTCTCACCAAAAGGCCATCTGGTCCGGGGTGGAAGAGAAAGCCCACGAGCAACAAGTTGCTGTAACAAAGCCCACACGAGGAATCCTCAGAGATCACACACCGAGGATGAATCTACAGATCGTACATACCTGACAGCATCGCTGCGATCGTCAGCATCTCGCTCACGCAGTCGAACTCGCACGATGCCAGCAGAGCTTTGGCCATCTGAGGGTCCAGAGGGATTTCAGACATTATGATGCCGATTTCAGATAAGTTCCCATCGTCGTCTAAAGCCGCCAGATAGTCCAGCTCCTCCAGCGCCTGCATGAGACCCTCGGGATCTGTCGAAATGGAAACTTACACTTCATTCATCAATGGAAAACACATGCCGAGTGAAGTTACGTCATCTTAAAAACCTAAAGTGCAAGAAATAAAATTGCACTTTGTATTTTAGTGCCGATATTAAAGGAATCTAAGTTCGTTCTGGCATGTTGAACTTCATGCCAAATTTTGCACACAAAAAAAGTAAATAAATAAAAAAATTGGAAACATCACAATGCATTTGGCTTACTCTTCCTCTCCATTGTACTCGTCTGGTGCAGCACTGAACAAGACGTGTTGTGTAATCGTTAATGAGCTGGCCTCTTTTACCCCGTTCTGTTCACGTTAGGACGGGGAAGAGCTCAAACAATGGTTAGTCGCCGCGCTGTCGGCTCGGCTAAACCATGGATGACTGGACCCAAACAGCTACACGGCAAAAATTCATCCATGCTTCCTCCAACTGCACAACCTCGTACATAGGACCTTTTTTTGGG
>OMNM01020303.1:51526-63549 GCA_900302745.1 Parablennius parvicornis | reverse complement strand
AGTGAGTGTGTGTCATGAATTATTTATGTCCTCTGCCGTACGCCGTGCCGCCATACACTCCATTCTGTGTGTTCTGTTGAGTAAGTGTGACTTTTGCTTGCGAGATAATCCCATCTTTAGTATTCTGCAAATACCGTCAAAGCTTTTTGTTTGAACCAATAATTCAATGTTTCTTTACTCTTCTTTGACTCTAGGATCAAAAGGATAAATTGTTTTATTTGGTCGAAAGTGAACCTGTTTTTCTACAAACATTCAAGGACTGCCACAAAAATACATAAAACGCTGAGTCAGCAGGTCTTTGTGTTTGAGCTTGTTGCTTCGTTCTGAGCTGCTTTTCACCTGAGAACTCGTCACCAAACGTGAAAACACGTGCAATACATTCAGCTTGTATTAAATGTGCTATTGTAGGAGCAGAATATACAGTTGCTTATGTATGGTACAGGGTGTATTGGGTGTAGCAGACTAATTAGCAGGTGGACTATACTGTATGTGGAAGAACATTTCTTTGTTGTGAAGTGTGTTACCAGCTTTTCACTTTACTTATAGAGGCCAAGTCAATGTTTTAAGCCACTGAGATGCTACATAAGGATACTTAGACCCCATTTGCACAAGAACGTTTCAAGTGAAATGCATTTTCATTTTAGAAAAGTTTCATATTTACACGACAAATGTGTGAAAATGATGTCCACCTGCAATGGCAGAAACACTGAAAATACTGTAGTTTTCACGTGGGGCCACTAGTGGGTGCTGTTGGTTCTTTTTGTAATGAAACCAGAAGAAGTGTTTACGACAGCTGTGGTGGGCATGTTGAGTAGCAGCTTCTCCACAGTCTACAAGGAGACGGGCTACCAGCGTTTCCAGAAAGTGTCATTTTCGCCCGTCTACACGGTGACGGAGGCTGAACGTTTTGAAAAAGTTGGCTCGGAGCAATGTTGTAATGAAAGTTTTGCATTTTCACGTAAAATCGTTGCCGTGTAAACAGGCCTTAATTAAGACGCTGAAACAAGGTTCACGTCTGGATGCTTGACAAAGACGAGCATGAGTTTCCTGGACACTGTAAGTTTGGATATTAATAAATGAGGAAGTCGTTCAAATGGAAATTAGGACAAAGACTTTCATTCATCCGACGGACCAACAATCATTGTGTTAATTAAGTATCCTGTTGTGGCTTCAACAGTTCTAAAGAGCGCGGGATGAACCAGAAGAGGAGCACAACTGATTCACGAGCTGAGGCGCAAATGAGCCGATGACTTTCAGCTTCTCGAGAGTCAATCAATAGAAAACATTGTAGCCTCATGTTAGTGCAACTGAGTGGAGATCTAAGAGTTTTCTCACCAGCTGGTATTCTTCTGGATAAACATAAACTAAAAAGCAGACGATTGAACCAGAGATTGAGGCCAGTGGAGAGACGTAGAGGTGGATGAAATTCTGGGTACTTCTTATTTTACTAAGTGCCTCAATAAGAAGACGGTGTTTCACAATGGGAAACATTGGGATATGAGGCAAGTCATTAATCCACAGTAGTTCAGTCGTGTAGTTTTGACACAATATCTGTATCACACAACACATTTGGTTTAGGTTTGACAGTTAATCAACTGAAATTTACAATAAAAATTTGTTTCAAATATATTACAAAACAGAAAAGAGTGAATTACTATTCAATTATGAAAAGAGTTATTAATCTAATCCACATATGGTGCCACTATGTCAGTGTCATATTTGCATTCTGCATGAAAAATGGTAAAAGCCTTCTTAAGTGTCGAGTTCAAAAAGTACCCTCATCTGGCAATATTTGGTAGACCACCAGATGGAATCTCCACGACAAAGAAACAAAGAACTGCAATGGCACGTATTAAAATCCTCTTTCTCTGGAAGGTACTTTTACCTCCCTCATTCAAATCCTGGCTGAAGGACCTCATGTCTTTTCTCAAACTGAAAAAAATCGAATTCTAATTGAGAGGGTCTTCTGAAAAATGTGATTCAACCTGGAGACCATTGATTGATTGCGTAGACAGACTGTCTGTGACGCGGTTCTCCGGTCGGGGGAGCTACATAATGCTGCTGCTGCTCTTCTGCCTGTTCGCCACACGGCCGCAGTAGGATTCCCTGAGCCAGCAAGTCAAAGAGTCAAATGTAGACGTGGACACACTCCTTCCCGTTTTTTTTCTGTTTCTCTTCTTTGAGCCCTCGAGAAGTTTGCACAATATATCATTCATTTCAAAACTAATTTTTTTAATTTGTGATTTTTGACTGTATGATTATGTCAATCCGTTGCGTGTGCACACATGGTCATACATGTTTAAATAGGTCGATAGATATACTGTATGTAGGTACAGTTATTTGTATGACGCTTAAATGTATACCTGTAGAAATCTACCTTTTCTGTATTATTTATTCATTTACTTTGTCTCCCTTCAAGACACTGTCACACTGCTTCTTTAGTGGTTTTTGTTTTTCTTCTCTTCTTGCCTAGTTTTTAGTGATTCTATTCTTCCTGCATTGTGTTGATTGTTTTATCATCGAAGAGAACTGGGGTGGGTTTAGATAGGTCGGTGGGAGAAAATGTTGCAGATAGTCCTTTTGTATTGCACTATTCTTTTCTGACAATAAAGAAATTAAAACAAAAAAAAGTTAAAAAAGTAAAAACTCCATAGCCTTTTGAATAGCAGTGAGAGAGTTCAAATAAATCCCAACGTAAACGAGTACAAACTCAACACTGTGTGTCAGTGTGCTGCCTGCGTACCTGAGATCAGTTTATATGTATGTTGGTGTTGCTGTTCGCAGACGTTAAACATCGACCTGCTTCGTGTCGCATTAACCGCTGAGGATTAGCTGTTCTAATGACTGCCCTCACCTTCCTCCGTGTGATTTGCGTTTCCAACACTTTTCATGCATGCCTGGCACATTTCACCTTGCGGCTGCGGCCGGCACGAGCCGCACATACAAAACGTGGAAGGCCACGCTTGCAGCAAAAAGTCCTGTAAGCTCCCTCTTCCGCGGCCGCGCGATGAGCTCAGAGCAGCAGGGCAGCGTGGGTAATATTTCCTTCTGCAGCAAGTCTGAGCTTCGGACCAGACGCCTGGAACATCCCTGCATGTGTGGTGTGGTTTTAGGAAATCTACTGGTTACAAGATGAGATAACTGTATTTAAAATTCTTCTTGAATTCTTTTGGACTTGATTTTTAAGCCTTAATTGGCGACTTTGCTTTGGTGAGAGCCAAACAAATGTCCTCCTCTCACCTCAGCCTAATGCTTGTAACTGATAATGTCCCATTTTAAATGCTTTTAGTTTCACAATATTTCAGTAGATTTGATGTAAATGTGGTTATATGGCCTTCTTCCTTGAATCAATATGTTTTTGGAAAACAACTAAAGCAAACAGAGAACATCCACATGTGACACCATCAGTCTGTTTTGAAGGATCTTGGTTTGAGTGATTGCATTTTGGCATAGAAGGGGCAAATATGTATGTTGATATGTTTATTAATTATGTTATATTTCCTAACTGTGTATATATTGATACCGAGTGATCCGGGAGGTTTTATTTTATTTGGATTTGGCCAAAGATCACGAGCTGCCCATATTTATGAAACAACAACAAAATGCAATCACTCAAGCCACAAAGAACTGGAGCACAAACACACAAACTACTGGCCTTTAACAACAGCACCAAATCAATCCCCACAGGTAAATGGACGGAACATTTTCCAACGGCACCTTCTCCCTGACCTGCAATCCTAAAACGCGACCATCCAGTGTAAAATACTACACATAACACACTCACAAACTACACCACATGGGCTTCACCCGAATGAAAAACTATGTCTACAGCCACAAATCTGCTGATAAACCTGTGGGTCGGAGGTCACGAGCTGCTCTCAAACTCATTACCTGCATTTCTATGTGACATTTCAACATTACATCTGCTTCATCATATGAAAGTTTTTGTATTACTAGAGTTGACCAAAAAGACTAATCACCATAATTTCAGGAATAATGAGAGCACCTGAATATAAGTCACACCCAGCAAATTGAAAGAGAAATAAAGAAAAAAAAAGAAAGGTCGGAATTCCTTGATGCACCTGAATATATCACCCATATATCTGAGACATGAAGCTTGGTAAACCATAAAAATACATAAATTAGCCGCGTCATTGTTTAAGCCGCAGGGTTCAAACTGGGTGAAAAAAGTAGTGACTTATCGTCAAGAAAATACTGCATATTTTCAAATTCGGAAGATAAAGGCAAGCTCACCTGAACTCAACGTTTAAATCTACTTACCAACACTCTCAAATGATCATTCTGAACCCTTGTCATTATTGATAGAATACTTAGCGAGCTGAACCCTCTTGACGTCCACGCAGTCTCCAGCAAACCACCAAACCAAACTGTTTGTCTCAGACTATTGTCGTCGCTTTTTTTATATCACCTCCCATCCTGTTTTCACTTGCTTTGTCTTTAACATCACTGTTGCGCAACAAAAAATCCCCCATGATGCTCACTGGTTCTCTGAGATCGACGAGATGCAAATGTGAGATAGATAGATAGATAGATATATAGATAGACAGACAGACAGACAGACAGACAGAACAAACAGATAGCCGCTGCTAAACCTGCCTGATTATTAAAGAGACTTGTAGTCTAATTCGTCTTACCACAGATTCAATGTGTACCAGAGAAATCATGACACTTGCACTGGTACCAGCAATAGTGCCGTGTTTACACAGATTTACTCAGATGGGTTTAGGATTTAAACCATTCTCCTCTCCAATCCTTCTAAAGTATGTGAGAATTTCTTTTTCCAATTTGGACTATTTTTGGACTTGGATGTGCTTTTTGTTTGTGAATAAATGACTAGTAAATTGCCAAAGAAGATAGCTGTATATAAAAGAATTTTTTATAATTTTTTATAATAATTTTTCCTGAACTGGCCTGTTGAGTTCATCTTTGTTGACAAAGCCACTGGAACAGTCGCGGAAAACCTTCATGAAAACATTGATGTTTTTTCTTTATTTTTGGGACAGGTAGTGGTGACCAATTTAAAAAATTTGAGCATCAATGGCTAATTAGCAAACAAATGTGGAACAAATGATTGGTAACTTGTTTCAACATCACGTAGCTACTTAATAAATATTGTCTGGAAGAGAAACTCGTAGAGTTTTGCTGCCGTCACCTTTGTCAGCTACAGACAGCGTGCTGTTGAAGTACTGCTCCTCCAGAGTCCACGAGGCGTCGTTCACTTTGTTAGAGATCCCACATGAGCCCTGACAGTTCACCTTGATCGCTGGGGACAGAAGAGAGAAGACAAACGAGTCAGTCGAGTCCCTGAAGCCCTGAAGCCCATCAAACACACACTGGGAGGATTTAAGAAATGAACTACGGTCACTAGGATGTTTGCATAAATGCAAAATGTGCTTTTTATTTCATTTCACTGTCTCATAAACAAGACACATCACACACTGATCTCTGTAATATTTTACAAAGTTCTTGAGGAGGAAACAACATGGCTTTAATCAAAGAAAGTGTTCTTTCTATTAGCTGCTACGTGGCATGACTTTTAGCCTGCAATCAATAATTTCCTCCAGAGAAGAAGTCGGTAAGACATTAATTCATGCGACATTTATTCTGATATGTTACAAATGACTAAATCAAAAAACAGTTGATGAAAATGCTGATAAAAAAAATATGACCATTTCAAGGAATTATCAAACTACCAAAAATAGAAGAGGTGGTGATGTTTAAATGTATTGCACCGTTTCAATCAGAACAAATCAACAGGACATCAAAACACCTTCCATTATTTGACTCATTGTTTTTAATGATTTATTTTTTGTATGTTTTAGGCTTTTACACACCAGAGGTGCTTTGTGGTATAGTTCTGCACTTGTATGTTCAAAATAGTTACTTTTATCATGAGCCAAAAAGCTTTGGTCAGAACTGGGGATGCACTGATACCAGTGTCGGGTCCGACACTACACGGAGTACTGGTACTGGGAAGAAGATCCCCGATACAACCCAGCAGGTTTTACATGACATCATACGTCAACTACGTCACCCACAGGTACGCAAGAGAGGCTGAGCAGAAGTCACCTGATGTCGCTCTTTAGTTTAGCTCTGAGCTACATGCTACATGCTAAATACTGAAGAGTGCAGGGACACACCAGCAATGCTACATGCTAAACATAATTAAAGTGTGACTGATTGTTGACTTTACTTCCTTAAAATGAAAGCTGAGTAGACACAAGGATTAAATTCTCACTATGAAGTGTTTCCCAGAGCTGAAATGTCTAGACTGAGATGTATCCTGTACTTTTAACACTGTAAAAGCAGCAATAGAAGATGGATGGAAAAATGAATGGAAATGTCTCGTCTAGCTAATAATAGTAGATTAAAAATGAGATATCTGAGTGACATATTTCCCCTCTAGATTTCAGCCTCAGGGAAGTCTCTGATAAGATCATAAAGATCAGCTCAGTGTTACTCTTTTGAATTTTGTTTGACAAAAAGTTCCATATATGATAAAACATACAAACTACAGAAACATAATAAAGAAATACTCAAATACAAACAGTAACTAATGTAAATAGTTTGAGTAGTTAAGCAATCCTTGAATTAATTATTTCACCGTTGACCAAAATATTCAAGCAGCCAACTAATAGATCAACCAGACAACTCGACCACAAACAGCAACACTGCTCTCATCACGTAAAAACAACGTTACATGTCAAACTGAACAGGCGATCAATAGCATGAACATGTTTCTAAATGCTTGAAATCCAAAATCCAGGTGGAATAATTCTGTGAGGATATTTGCCGCCCACATAACAAAACACATCCGTGACCCCACTGATTAGAAGAACATAAAGGTTCATCATTTCTGAGCTGAAGTCTAAAAATAGCCTTGATGTTTACTTCATTTTCTGGTCTCCATCATAAATAAAAAGTTCCTTATTAAAATAGAGAAGTACCACCGAAACACTATAATGGTTACAATAAAGGGCAAACAGCTCATAATGACGCGTTAAACAATGACTGATTCCCTAAAAATACATCAATAATAAATCTCATTCATTCTTACTTTGTGTGAAAACTTCAATTATTCAAGTTTTCTTATCTGATTCTAGTCAGTCGGGTCAAGACAGCATGAGAAACACTGACGAGCAGCTCAACAAACACTGATTAGCATGAGAATGACTCACAAAGCGGGACGCCGCTAAATCACTGAGGCCCTTCGCCATTTGTTTATCCGCAGCGTGCAGTGATAAATAATCTGTCTGAGTGGGGCCTGTGTCAACAGACGGAGACGAGGAGGAGTCACCTGGTTAAAGGCGCCTTTGTGAGAATGAAGTGGTTACTGTAAATAAAAGTGTGGACGCCGATGACAAAACAGTTTTAGAAAAGTAGTCTGAGCGGATGTTTCCACTGGGGGGCGCAAGAAAGCTTCAAGGAAGAGCGTAACAGTCAAAACGTGAAAATCATCAAAGAGATGCAGTTGAAATGGTGAACGTTTTGTTTTTAAATAAGCTTTGATATGAAGCCATAAGTGTAAATGATACCATAGTTGAAAATATACCGATATGTCAAATTAAATATTCTAACTGGAATTCTGTCTGCAAGAGGCTCCAATCCTGGCCATCAAATCACCGAGCGAATTGTAAAAATCTTAAAGAAAACTTTGTTTTTTAAAACTTTTTTTTATAGTCTTCACCTGGTATTCTTACATATCCAGTCTCCCTTAAATTGTCTTTAAATCAATTCTTTAAATGTATTAAGAGCAGCAGACAAAACTGAGACCTGAGCTGAGACATTAGCATTACAGCTAGCGAAAAATGCAAAAATTAGTCGTAAGGCATGCCGTCAGGGTGAGTTTGTTAAAACATGCATAATGCAAAAGCTGTAGAAAAGGTTTTTTGGGCGTTTCACTGTATTTTACTCCAGATGGTTTCAGTAAAAATGGCTTTATGTTGAGATTGTAGTATTTTTCCGAAGTAATTGTTTGGTTTACTACGTCATTCCAGGTGAGCAGGTGGTCAAGGCTTCAGGACCCTGAACACACCATGCTAGGTTTAGCCTTAATTACATTTCTTTTGAGTCAATAGAGGAACTAGTTTCCTGAAACAACACTATGGTAGTCTGGCATTTAACCAAAAATGTTACTTTCACTTCAGAAAAAGCCTGTGTGGCATAAGAGGCTGGTTCAAGATCAAATGTGAATCGTGGTTCATACACACTTTGAAACCGTCTGGATAGAAGCACAATGCATGAACACGACTGTGCAGAGAGCTTGAACCTCAGTCCAGAAGAATTTATGTTGCCACATTGACGCTGTGGTCCACAAACTCTAAGAGAACATGTGGAGGACCAGGAAACACTACTGCAGGTCTGCAGTCAAAACACAGCCCCTCCTCCCGCCTACGATCCCTCTGCTCCTTATCTGTGTGTGAGGAAATGAAAACCCTCTAACACAAGCATGCACACACACACACACACACACACACAAACACACACCCACACAGAGCTAATATGCCAGTAAATGTTTACCTATCTCCAGATGACACCTGACTTCCATTAACGCTCAACTTCCTTCACATCTGGAGCTTCTTTAATTAAAGCAACAATTCATCTAAAAGTGATAAAAGTTGTTTGATTTACATCTGACAGCATCCACCATAAAATCCTAGCAAAATTGTGGATTGCACTCGGGAATTGAGCACTAGTAAGTGACCAGAATGGTCATGAATGAATGAACGAATGAATAAATGATGGTTAAAACAGAAATCCTTGCAGAAAAACTGTGTATCAAGCTGAATCAACAAAACACAGTTTTCAATATATCATAATTTCCAGACTATAAGCGGCACGTTTTGATGGATTCTTAAGGGTTGACAAGTTTCATGCCTACAAAAGATGGGTGATGCGTTCAGGTGCATCACATAAATCTGACCTTTCTTTTTTTCAACTTTTTTTCCTTCTTAAATATAGTGGGTGCACCTTAAATTCAGATGTGCTCAATAGTCTAGAAGTTACATTAATAAAGCTAGTAAGTTCTGGTTCAGATCCCGGTGGACCATTTTCTAGTGAAGCTGCTGGAGGTTTAGACGGCTGGAAAACTGACACGGAGCTTCTTTCCTTTCTCACCACGTTTCACTATTACATGCCACTAACATTTGTCTCTCTCCTGTAGTCTGAGCTCTCTGCTTGGTGCGTTTTGCTTGTGTCATGCGGGGAGAGAGCAGCTGAAAAATGATAATCAATCCTGTATTTTATTGCTCCACCGACAAGCCACACACCACTGGAACAAAGTCAGGACTTTTCATCCACTTCTTGCCTCGCTGTGTGTGTCAGTTACATCATAAAGACCCACTAGACGTCAGCTGGTTTGCCCTTAAGGTGCTAAAACACGCACAATCATCGGCAAATCCATGGGAGATATTAGGGCACGACTCCAAGGATTTCTAGTCTAAAGAAGAAAATTTCACATGAAAACAGACTGATCTTTAAAACTACGGCGCTCCAGACTGCGTTCAGCTCACAACACACATACCACAACAAATACACATAGGCACACACACGCACAAACACACGCGCACGCACACACACATGGTGGCAGATGGCTGAGCCCTCCACACTTGCAGGGCTGCTGGCACAGTTTCTGGTGAGAGGAGGGGCCGTCGCTGCTGGTGAAAACAGCCACAGCTCATAAAGCGGGGCGCTGCCCTTCAGCCATGCACACTAACGTTCACTTATTTGGTCATTAATTAAACCCTGCAATCTGCTCCTGCAGCCATCTGCCTCGTTCATAGAGAATAATACCTTTAAGCTCCATACTGACACCCCACGTGGGCTATATGAAGTCATGGCACATCATGGAAAGGTAGCAAATTGGACAATAAAAAAAAAAGGCTTTCAGTTCAACAAGTAATTGTTTATAGCAATCTGCTATGGACAGACCAAGCGCCTGGTCTATGAAAGGTCAGCGCCTGGGTAATCTGTTAATATCCCCCAGCAGCAGGAAGAGCGTCTGCAGAGGAGCCGAACGGAGGAGAGGAGCTGCTCCGGAGCGGCTGGATGTCCGCAGCCGAATTATGGACGGGCATCTCCACAGGCACCGTGAGCCAGATGGACCTGGAGCGATGATGATGATGATGATGATGATGATGATGATGATGATGATGATGATGATGATGATGATGATGATGATGATGATGATGATGATGATGATGATGATGATGATGATGATGCCGAACAGAAATGAAGATGATCCGTGTCACAGCAGGAACCCCCCCCCGCCAACAGGGATAGACACTGAAACATCCGGGTTCTGCTTTAGTACAAGGTTTTAATTTTAAAAAAATTCTGGGATTACAGAGACGACTGAGTTCCTGACATGAGATTAGATGGATCGTTGGATGTCCATTTAGTTCTGCTGCACTCAGATCCTGTGACGAGGCATCATCAGATTACCTGACTGCTTCTTTAACTTTCAACAAACTTTCACCACAGTTCACTCAAATGTTGAGCAATCATCGTACGACTGTCGGCAGACGAAGCTGCAGTTCACGTCTCTCCACATTCAAATATAACTAATTACACACTTTCAGACTTGACAATAAACATTATCAAGTGTCAGCTTTCCTCGAAGGATTTTGGAGTTAATTACTTGCTTGAATTTCATGAATAAATTTGCCTACGCGATGTTGCTCTCCACTAAACTGAATCAGGCAGCCACTACAGCGTATCAACAAAAAACAAAACTGCATCTTGTACCGGTTGTCATTCTTCGTTAGTTTTGTTTTACATTTTAGTTGCTGCTCATAAATATGTAATGTACGTGAAAGGGGAATAAAAAGTAGATGCACAAGATATGTAAGTGTGTGTAACATGTATATGATATATATGAAAATAACATCAATTAAATGATAAATAAGTATATGATAGATACATATATAATGTAAATATGACATGAAACTGGACATTGTAAATACTCTTACTTCATTTGAAAAAGCAATAGCACACAGCGGTGACCCATCGGCGGTGGGAATCAAACCAGCAACCTACTCCTCTAACCTCTAGGCCGCAACTGCTCGCTTTCTGAACTTTTCTGACAATTAATGAAAAATTAGATAGAACTGAAATTTCTTCTTTTGTTTTAATTATTGAATTGTAATTTTTCAACTGAAAATATTCACAATGAAGCAGAAAATCTACAGTGGAGCTCTTGCGCTAATGGTAATTTATATTTAGTAATCTTCTTCTTAAATCTCTCAAGAAGGGTCAGGGTGAGTTTGTAAAAATCTGCATAATGCAAACAGCGAGAGAAGACATTTTTTGGTCATGTCACTGTATTTTGCTTCATTAAAATTGGATTCATGTTGAGATTGTAGTCATTCTCAGTCGTAACTTTGTTTTTGTGTAAATAAAGACATTTACATAAGTTTTAAATTTATCGATCATTATGGCACTATTTTACTATTTCACTCAAGAAGAAATTGGGCCCCTGAACTAAAACGACATTCCTAAATAACACTGGATGCACACATTACCGAAGCAGACATGCCATCAAGCATCCACAATGTCAAATTCTTCTTACTACAGCTTCACCCAGATTTCAATGTTCCCACCTTCACAGTCTAAAATCCAGAGTTGCACGCTGAGCTCGCACTTTACTGTGAAGCCGACATGCAGCTTGGACTAGTCGGGGCAGGAGCCTCCGCCGGGGGCCAAAAGATCCAGCTGCTCCCTGCAGCCGGGAGAAACCCAACAACTCAGTAGTGAGGGAAGCCTGCGGCAGAGCGGACGCTGACTCAGCAGCTGCCAACTGGTGCCGGTCCAGGTCCTCTCATCACTTCAATGAGTGTCCGTAGGCGCAGACGACCCGTGTGCTACTACCGATTAGATGGCACAAATTAAAACTGTGTGGGAAGACGGACTGGAGAGAGGAGGTGTGAATCGATGAAGGTTGTAAGATACGCCAGCCCAAACAACACTGCTGTGTGTCAGAGGATCAGAGTGCTTCTCTAATG
>OMNM01020303.1:22858-38527 GCA_900302745.1 Parablennius parvicornis | reverse complement strand
GTTTGTTTGTCTGATTGTTTGTTTGTTTGTCTGATTGTTTGTCTGATTGTTTGTGTGTCTGATTGTTTGTCTGATTTTTTGTTTGTCTGATTGTTTGTTTGTCTGATTTTTTGTTTGTCTGATTGTTTGTTTGTGTGATTGTTTGTTTGTCTGATTGTTTGTTTGTTTGTCTGACTGATTGATTGTTTATTTGTTTGTCGATTGTTTGTTTGTTTATCTGATTGTTTGTTTGTCTGACTGTCTGATTGTTTGTTTGTCTGATTGTTTGATTGTCTGTCTCTCCGTCTGTCCGGCTGCCTGTCTGTCTGTCTGTCTGTCTGTCTGTCTGTCTGTCTGTCTGTCTGTCTGTCGGTCTGTCTGTCTGTCCGTCAGAGAACAACAGCTTGGAAAACAAAGCTCCAGAATTTCAGCTTCAAATTCTCAATCATCAATGTGAACTGCACACATCAATTTAACTTTCACTTCAAGTGAATTTCTTTCAACATGCTACTTTCTCTATCAGTCTTTCTTAACCTACACTGCTAACAGTTTGAAAAGCTAACTGCAAATACAAAACTTACACGCAGGATCGTTTTAGTTTATTCTGGACCAAGAGAGTATCTTGTATGTTTTATCTTGACAGCCTACAGCTACATCCCTGTGCTCTCTGGCATATTGTCAAATATGTACTTACTGTTTAAGGTTTATATTGCATGTTTAAATATTTTAGTAGGCCATCACCACAGCAACAGGAAAACATATTTTCTCTGCAATTAAATGGAAACAAATGGGCATATTGTGAAAATAGTCCATGTTTTGTCTCTTTTGATTTGTTGTTTTTTGTTACATCCTACTTGTCGTGTGTGATTGCTGTTCCACCACCCGATGTCTTCCAACTTTGCCTGGGTGTGTAATTATCATCACCTGGTGGCTTTTAATGGCCTTTTCTTCTTGTGTGTAGAAGTGGACGGTCCACATTTTGTTTTTACAAGGCAACATTTTGAAAGCGATGATTGTTTACTCAAAAATGGCAGAAACACTGAAGACAATGTTGGGCCACTAGTGGGTGCTGTTGGTTGTTTTTGTAATAAAGGACACACATGCGCACTGAAAATATGACACACTATAAACATGAACAGAGGGCGCACGTGGACATTCGTATGGACACACGACCGAGAGTCCGAGTGACTGTCAACTTTAATCTACCAAGTCCCGGGAGAATATGGACCAGGAGTCATGACCCTCTGGAGGAAAACTGTTGGTTTTGTCCAGCGACTGAGCGACTGTAAAAGAACTATTTATGATCGTGGAGCGCAGCAGCAATAGCATTAGCAGTAGCAGTAACCGTGTTTCCGCTGTCTACGAAAAGACGGAGTGTTTACAAAAAGTTGTTCTACCCCATTTTTCTCATGTAAATGTGGCATTGAACTCTCTTTGTTATGACAATGTGATTACATTATATAACACCGACCTTAGAAAATTTTAAGACAAAACATCGACAGCTCACTTTTAGAACATATCCATCTTTCTACCAATTAAATCCATTTTTTAAAATTAAATAGAAATGTTAACCATCTTTTTTTTTCTCTTTGTAGCCCTTCAGAAAATGTTTTTGTTCAGGATTTTACGTTGCACACAGTCCGACCTTTTTAACTTCACTTACAAACTGTCTCCTCCATCACCGCTGCTGCGTTTCTATTAGCCATTATCCGTGCAGTGGACAGTTTTCCATCATGAGCGTCATTTCAGGGGTCGCAGTTAAAGTCTCGTCTAGCAGTACGAGTAAATGGTGTGTATAAGAGCCCGTTCATGTGATTCATTCATACATGTGTGAGTCTGCTTTCGCGACTGCCTTCTTATGGAAGCGAATCAATGGAAATACTGTCTAATGGTCTCCATCATCAATAATGGAGTGAGGCTAAGACTTTGGCCTCTGCAATATTCACCACTTTAGAAGGGCTGCATTTGATTCTTAATATCCTTTTGTATTCATGTCATCATGCTACATGGTAACTGTACACACCCACACTCTCACCACAAAGAAAAGAAAAGACTAAGCCAGGACCCGTACGGATCATGTGGAGCAATAATCTATGTAATGGATAGCATGGCAGCTTATCGGCCAAGACACTCTCAAAAGCAAACTTTATAGTTCACTGTCAAATGTCACGAAAGCTGCTTTCGGTGAAACTAAAACACTGTGGTAAAGCCTCAGAACATGCGTTTTGCCTTTAAAGGATATTCTGCATGACAGGAAGCTTCCCCTGTCAGCAAGAATGACTTAACCAAAACAAATGGTGCTCAGTGTAGCGTTGGAGACACTAACTTAACAGATGTCATTCAGTGTAATCTAATCTGATCACAACGACAGTGTGTCACAATGGTGAGTCTTTACATCAAAAAACTGTGGAATACCAAGGCCCAATTGCATGTTTTGGTAAAGCTCATTCATCGGGCTGCTGAGAATCTTCAGGTTTGGACCTGGAGGCTGGGGTCAAACTACAAGTCATCTATGATGCTGAAGGGGAGGCAGGAAAAGGTTCAGGAAAAATTAAACTTGATGAAAAAGGAGCTCAAACTTGGGGAGCCTTTAACTTCAAAATGCCCCCTGGAAGCTGCACATTGGACTGTTTCTTATAAAAAGCTACGATGGGTCGATCAAGAAAAGCCTCATTTACACGAGAGAAAACATTGAAAACAGCAGCAACACTATCCAGTCCAAAATTATTTGTTCTTTGAGCTCATATTCTGAGTGAAATTATTGTCCAATCCCATGTCCAGTATGTATAAATGATCCGTCATCTAACTATAATAATTCCTAGGAAGTCTCTTCCGGACACATGAAGACAGGAACTCGTGACGCTCTAACAAAGCAGACCTGCACACATCTGCCTGCCTCAGCACGATTCGGACCATCTGAGTGATGCTGAGAAAGGTGATGTCACATAATGCAGCCTCGGCATTTACAGCACATTATCAGGCAGACTGAAAGCCCAGGATGGAGCCGGAGTCTCCTCCGATGGAGTGCATGTGCTAACAAGTCATTGGAGGTCACTGACTGAAGGAACACAGCCTGCAAAAACAATATTTCCTAGTTAATTTGTGCAGCAATGCTTTTTTTGCAACAAATAGCCTCAACTCTCTACTGCCTCCACACGCAGCAGTTGCATTTCTGCAGACAGAAAGTCAACAGCAATGTTGTTTAGTTGACTGAGAATAAAGAACCAGCAGAAGGCGTCATCAGCATTTAGAGTCTGGGGGTCATGGTGATGGGTTTTACCAGCACAAAATTAAGTTGCTGGTGTTGTACAAACTATCTTTCACCTCGTCTTGATACTTTGCCAGAACATAATTTACAGTCTGTCTTACTTTTTTCATTCTGATTAACATTAAAGAATCTCCAAACCACTGACGTGGCTCAAGCTCTCCTACGTACCAGCGCATGACGTCACGTAGTACTCACTGGGTTCTTTCATGAATGCAAGTACGAGTACTCCAGGCAGTATCAGGCCCGAAACTGGCATCAATATTGGTGCATCCCTACTTTCAAACACCTGGGAGTTGGGCCGATATTACTGTTGTGATGAATGTTGTGATCATATTATGTGGATCGTATCGTCATTTTAACTTGATCCCCGCTAAACACACAGTCCCGTGACTTTATATGAAATGTATGAATATTTCAAAATAAATATTTTGTACATTATATACAATATACATTGGATATGGCCAAATAGTGGCTCAAGAGATAGCTACAAAAAATGAAGATGCAAGGAAGAAGGTCATTGAACCTTCTTCAAATACCAATGACAATCTCTCCTTAAATATTGTGAATATTGTAAAATATTGTGAATCTAAATACATTTTAAATGAGGAAAATTAGCGAATGCATGAATTTTGAATCAACTGGCTCAATGTATTGTCATTCACTTAGCTCTTTATCTTCATTTTGTAGCTACAATTCTAATGCATCATTAAATAATCTTTTCCAGTTTTCCCTTTGATAGAAAAGATGCCATTTACAGTATACCCCCCCACCACCACCACCACCACCACCACTTACCCCATCCCTGATTTACACTGTATCATCAGATAATGCAGGCATCTTTATTTCACAGTGTTCAATATCAAAGGAAGTCTCAATCTCTTTATCTAATAAATCTTTAAATACCATATAACAAGAGTGCTGATGCTTTAAAAGCACCAGCACTTCGAATTGAAACTAATGGAGTTTTATTCTTTATGTTGAATTTTCATAAACCTGGCTTCAACCTTGACTGATCACAGAGCAGAACACTGAAACCAAAAGGTGGCCTCTCACTTGGGTGGAGACGTGAAAATCTGATTTCAGACAGGTTACAGAGAAACGAAACAGGATGGTCGGACCAGTGAATGCAACTGATTTGATCTTCCAGCGCAGTCAAAGACACCAAGACCCGTCTGGCCTCTGACTTCAAGGAGCTTTAATTGAGCTGTTGACTGGGGGAAGCTCCCCTATCATCTGTTGCAACAACCAAGGGCAGCATCCAACAGGGCAGGGTTTAATTTGGGAATAAGGCTCGGTGTCAGGTAGAGACGAGCTGCAGCCGTGACATCCAGCAGTGTAACGGAGCTCGGTGGGAGGTGTGACCTCTGCTGGAAGGCCATCTGCTTCAGGTCAGCCGCGGCATTATGGCAAATTAATCTCACTATGTCAGACATGTGAGTGGAAATGCAGGAAAAAAAAAAAACAACACAATTCCCCAAAAATACACATCAAAAGTATGACATTTTGAGAAAATCTTTGTTATAAAGTGTCACCAGCCGTGAAAACAAGCGTGTTACGTGTACAGTCGCCGATCAATAGTGGGAATCATTTGTGGCAAGTAAAGTTGTAACACCAACACCTGTTATGTTTTTGGCTTTGGGCTAGACAAGAGGATTTCACAGAATCCTCGCCGCAGGGAAAAGCAGGCTAATGTGTGTGTGCAGATACCTGCGCTGTGTGCAGGTTTGTTTGCACAGTGGAGGTAATCCGTCAGAGGCGCTGCTGCCGCAGCTGTAACTCGCTGATGCTTTCCTGTTTTCTGCTTTTTCTATGCTCCTCTCAACGACCTGCAATGATTTTTTTAAGAAACAGTCTTTTTTTTTCTGTAAACGCGGCTTTGTGGAGAACAATAACTCACTTGTATAGCCACTGAGGTGTACTAAGGAAATAGCGCGGGGATTCACCAGCAGCCCAGATGAAAACACTTAAATTTACTTTGAACGCATCAGAGTAAAAAGTCACACTCGCCTCCTGCCAAGAACATTTTGATTCCAAGTTGGACTTTCTGCATTTCACACTAAAGAATATTGTTAGCAGGTGTTGGTTCCATCAGTTTACTTTAAGAATTAAGAGCTACAATAATTCAACCTGTTACGTTTAAGATCTTACATTGGAATTTATTATATGAAAAAGCAGATGAACTACTGTTGACCTGCCGCTGTCACGTCATCATCCATGTGTAATATTGAGTAGGGCCTGACATCAGCACCCTCAGCAGCCATGTTTTAGTTTGTTCTCTTCACTTTACAGAACAGGAGAAAGTGTCAACCTCTGAGTCTGGTTCTGGAGCTTTTTCTTTCTACCATCTCCTACTGTCAATTGTCATTGTTGGTTTTTCTCCATAAAACGTGTCTTGAACTGAATGCCTTGTATTTGGCGCTATAGAAATATCATTGAATTGAATACATATCATATCATGAATACATATCATATCATGAATACATATCGGTGAGTTCATTTTTTCATATGTCAAGTATTTACAACACTCGGACAGGCACTGTGACATTATTTGCCTTCCTCTCTTAACAACGTGCCAGACCGCATTGAGAAGAGCATTTGTTAGAGATGATAGCAGGTTTATTATGAAGGGAAAGAATCCTCACAAGCTTCACTCACATACAAAAGACTCTTTGTGTTCTTCTATTGTAACTCTAAGAGCTGCTCTCCATCTTATGTTACTACTTTATCAGCTGTGTGTGTGTGTGTGTGGGTGTGTGTGTGTGTGTGTGTGTGTGTGTGTGTGTGTGTGTGTGTGTGTGTGTGTGTGTGTGTGTGTGTGTGTGTGTGTGTGTGTGTGTGTGTGCGCGCGCGCGCACGCACACACACACGCACGCACAGTACATGTTGTGTATACCTGCCCTCTCTCGTGCTCTGTATTGCTTGACTCTTCAATATTTATCTTCTGTACACGGAGAAGGTTGACTTGAGGATAGCTGGAGGATTAATGCAATCCTCAAACAGAATGCTACATGTCAGATTTTCACACTGTCTCTTTCCCCTGGTGACCAAACGGGATGGTTTTCTTGAGGGGCAGTGAATTCATCGACCCCAAACCCAAATGGTGGACCGGAGTCACGCTGCTTCACTTTACACATTGCAAACTTGTGTCCTGTTTGCACATTGTGTAAATCCTGAATAAAAACAATACTTGTGTTTTCCTGTAATCACTAGAATTAATAAATTGAATAATAAGATTGAATTGAACAGTAGCTTTAATGTAAGTATGAAACTGCCGGCTAAGTCATATAGAAATAGCAAATATTGAGATGTGACTCATACCATACATGTAACACCTTATCAGAGCTCTTCTAATTTTTAAATTAGGTGATAAAAGGGAAGTTCAATTAACATTGGTGATTACTGCTTGTTATTTCTCCAGGTTCTTATCTTAATATTATTCTCATAAAACTGTTGATTTGATAAAACAAGTCATTACTTTAACATTTTCTTATTTATGAAATACTGAGTTTGTCAAATGAATATTCAAAATACTCAGCAGAATTGTTTTTATTTCCTTTTTTTCAAAATATAAGGGATTTTCCACATTTAAAATGTACAGTTGAGGGAACTGAATTAATCTGATGAGTATAATATAGTTTTAGTCCTTAATCTGTGAGACTGTTTTCATGACCATCACAGAAGTAAAAGCTAGCATTGTGCATCGAAACCATGAATAAGTAGATGCTTCATGTTTTGTCAGTAAAAACATGTTTCATGTCAACACTTTGGGTGCAAGTGATTAACATACATGAGCTTTGTTGTCATTGCAACAATTACAAACTCATTAACAGCGTTTCAATAAATCATTGTAATGTGATGCTGTGGCAGGGGGGAAAAAACAAAACAAAAACAAAAACAACAGTCGAGCCCGAGACTTCCCACAAGGAATTGAAAGGGGTGGGGAAATGTGACGAGAGAGCCAAAACGAGGCACACCTGCAAAAGACAACAAGATGGAGGCCAGTGAGGAGTGAGAGTAAAACCTATTGTAATTCAGGTTTTTGACATTAGTCGGAGAAATACAGTTAAATAGGACAGAAAAAGAAGAATCTGTTTTGCAACCAGCTGGATGGTTTTTAAGCTGATTGCTGGATCCTTGAACTGTAAGCTGATCACTGGAGCTGAGAGCAGTCACCCGGTGCCCCTGAAACAGGTAGTTGGTAATTCACTCAAATTGGGATTTTCCTCCTTAAAAACCACTGAAACTTATTTTTGCCGTAACTTCCCTGCTCTTCCTTCATAACACACCACATATTTCGACTCAACCACACACACACGGAACATCTTTAAGTTTCCAGGTGATTTAGTTTCTGCTATGAATAATAGTGCTGTCTTTGTTATTCTGTGGGTTACAAACTTATGCAATTCAAAATGTTATTGATTGAAGCTGATGCCTAAAATTATGTCCCAGTATGTGTTGTTTGAATCTACATTTCAAGTGACTGTTTAGTTTAAGTTGAGGGATTTATTCTCCTGTCTGGCAACAATTATACCTTTTGAGTGAGTAACTCAAACCCACAGTGATGAAGAAAGTAGGTAATTGATTTTTTTCAAAATGCATTTTTATTACTAAAATTGAAATAAGTTTATTTTTGCAACCTTTATCTTCACTGAGCTGAGCATTATCAGAAGTTGTAGTTTTCCACCAAAGAGCAGCTTCAGCAACGTTTTTAGAAAGTTGACTTTACTGAAGGTTGACATCTGTCATTACTCCTGTAAGTGATTCAGTCGACCTTACAGTGCAGGGAAACATGTCAGACTGTGAGTGACAGCAGCGATGGGCAGCAATTACAGCACAATGTTGCTGTGATTCATTGCAGCATTGAATAAATGTTGGATGTCTGAAAATTTCTTGTCCTCTTCATTTTTATGGGGGTTATTTTTTGTGATAACATCATAGGTCTTTTATATTACCAATAAAGCTAAACAACAAGTCAGAAGTTAATGGAGATATTCTAATAATTTGGGAAGCAACACATCTCCAAAAAATTTAAATCAGGACCACGTTTACCCTTACAATAAGCTTCTTACCACAAGTGGGAAGTGGTGAGACCACTTTCTGACATTATGGGTTCTAGTCTGATGCAGGATTACAGCTGCATTACAGTCCTGGGTTTTGTTTAGATTTTGCTTTATAATGTGTTAAATGTTTTCCATTTGTCAAGTATTGCCTGTCTGAAGTCTGAAAATCCTTCTCTGAAAGAGACAGGGTCTGAATAGAACCGTGTCGTCTTCTAAAATGTCCATCGGTGTCGCCTTTCCACATATCGGGCACTGATCCAACTCCATACCAACATGGATGCAGAATGGTGGATTAATAACGAACTGGATGGTCCTTCTGATGCATCAGACCACACATTACTCTTCCACTTTGTCTCAGAACATTTTGAATCAATGTGAGTCAGAGGAGCGGGTAGCCTTTCTGGATTGTGTTCTCACATGGCTTCTTCTTTACATGATACGGTTTTGCTTGCTTTTGTGGATTGTGTTTCCAACTGTGCTCACAGGCAGTGTTTCCTGATGTCTTCCTGAGCCCATGGAGTGATTCTGAGTTGATGACAATGCTTGTTTTTATTGCTCACAAGATCAACAAATGTCATTTTCTTTGGTTTCTTTTTTCTTTATTGTTCTCATCACATTTACATCTACTCGGTTAATTGTTTATTTCCTTCCAATGGTAGCAATGAATTATGGCGTGATTGCAGGTTTTGAACATTACTACTAAATGTGTCCACAGATTCAAAGATGTAAGATCAGAGCTTTAAATGGAATTTAGGCTGTTTTGGTCTTGTGAGGAATAAAAACATTTAATTAGCTTCCTTAGTGATGGTGTGTTAATCACTCAAAATTGAATAACCCTCGTTCTTCATTTGCTACACTATCACTTTTTGATAGAGTGAAATGTTGTCAGCATCATTATGCATACTCTTGAACTCACTTGTCACTAACAGTCCCCAACACCAGCTGCTGCTCTTTGTGCGAAAAAAAAGGTGTCCTCTGTAGTCCCTGTAATAGCTTGCTCAAAGTCTGACACAGATCAGCACACACCAGTTCATCTGTCTCTCACACACCACCCGTGCCTCCCCAAGCCCTCGCTTCTGTGTTTGAGCCCCCCTACCTGCCTGTCCCAACACAAGCTGTATCCTGACAGGCAGCAAACCTGCCCTGACAGGTGGCCAGGCAGAGTCACTGGCTCACCACAGAGAGCAGCGCCTGTCTCCACTCATTTCCTCCTTTCTGCTCCCTCGCACTGAACCCCTCCGCTCCATATACCTCAGCCCACTCCACTCACCTTCCAGCTGGGGGAACCTTGTGCACAGAGGCTTAGTTTTTACAGACACGCTTTTTAGACTGCTGGGTTTCTGCCGTCTGTCTGACTTTTTTATTTATTTTATTTTTAACACATTGTCTTTTTTTGCTGGAGGTAAAAAATTGAGTTATGGAATAACAAAAAATGGGAGAGAAAAGGTTGAATGTGTGAGGCAAAAAGGTACTTGGTTTTATTGTTGCTGACTAAGAGAAGATGCCATTTGTTGGATAAAGATGTAGTCGAGAAGGTACTCTTTTCATAACGTCATTGTCTCCCATGTTTTCTAACCGAAGTGAAATGTTCACTTTTTTCATTTTTAAGTGCAGCAGTTCAAACAAGACAAAATTGGACTAAGAACCAAGAGGCCATTGCATTCACCTCATTTTCATACTGATTGGTATTCACTGACATCTAGTGCCCTATAAACAAAGGCATTTTGATCCCAGAAATGACAACTCCCATCAGGACAGAAATCTTTCATCATAGGATAAAGGTGATTGCTCATAACAACTTTGTATTGATCTGCAGTGACGCTTCGCTCCAAAGGGACAAGTTGACCCAAACCACTGCTGCCAAAATGCTTCCTGCAATATATCAGAGCCACCAGATCACCATCAAATTGTTTACTTCTTTTTTCTTTCTTTTTTTGCAACACATATTTACATGCTGGGACCAGGATTAATGACTAACTTAATTTAAAATTTTTTTTTTTTGTTCACTTTGATGTTTTCCGTTTTGAAGTTGCAACGCCTTCCTGTCAGGCTTTAGGAAATCAGGAGATGATACAAGTTGCTGAATTTTGCTTACTTGACCTTGGTTTGTAATATAATCTCTTCTACCCTCAATAGTGCACAAGATTCAGTTATCATAAACATAAACTATTTTTGGCTTCGCATGTGTGTAAAGAAGACCATTCTTTGCGAGAAAGAAAGCCATGTGATGCTATACTAAATATATATGGACATATACAAGATATATGAAACATACAAAAAATAACAATCAGAAATAATATGTAAAAATGCATTGTACTGGATATATTTTCTCACAAAAATTCTGAAATCTCATCCGTGGATGAGTTGTCCAACAACCGGAACTCTCTGGCACCTGCCATGGGAGGCTTACCCTGTAACTTAACTATTCAGCTGATTACTGTGATTACTTGTGGCTCACAGATGTATGTGTCAATAGTGCTGACCAGGGTGCTTTGGAGTCCAGCAGGCAAGGTTTAATGTGCTATGCATTCGCTTCACATTACAGCTGAATCATAATGAGCAAGATAAAGATACGTTACAAACTGAACTCCATGAGTTCCTATTTAAAGCGTGATCTCTCCCAGCAGGAGAAGGTCTTCATATGCCGACGTTGGTTTATCTGAAAAGAAACTGTTAGTCCTATCACAGCACACACGCCCTGAGATGATCCACTGCTCTGTATCTCCGTGCTCATTCATTCAGAGCCGCCTTTTCACTGTGATGCGTTCCCCTGCATCTCTTTTGTCTTCTCCTCTGGAACGAGACACTTCTTTCAGCCTCAGCTGTAATTGGTTTTCTTGTAAATTGAGATTGGTCAGGAGATCAGCAGATTACCTCTGGATGCTGTTTTCATTCTCGCAAACAAAAGTATAAATGCATTCAAATAAACACACATATGCATGCAAGCACACAAACTGTCTTTTGAATACATGCGCATAAATGGCATACAGACACATTCACCGACTGCGATTAGACAGTTGCCATGGAAGTCTTCCTAATGAGGTCTGAGATGACCGTCGAAATTCAGACATTATAATGCATCACAGTCAAGGTCCCAGGAAATTGTTCAATCTCGAGAGAGGAAAAAAAATCTGCTTGGCTCCTTTGTATCTTGACGGAGACAGTTAAATGGCTTTATATCAGCTTTAATTTGATGTTGGATCTTCCTCACCCCTACAACATAATGGCCTTGAATAGGTGATCCTGTCCGTTCAGAGTAGGATGAAAGTGTCTTGACGGCTCAGTCTGCACAAAGGTGTGCTGTTAGCAGGAACATTCACATGGTGATGAACAAGATGGATGTGGTGCTGCAGCTGGCTCCTTGGAGAGAGACGACAGTCTTTTCTCTCTCCAGAAGAATTTCTTCTTGAAAGAACTATTTCTCATCACGCCCATAATTTAGACATATGCAGAAACACCCTTTTAAGGAAACCTATAACCGTTCCCAAAATTAATCCACTCTGTCCCATTATTTTGTCCTCCTATGAAAAGCAATAATTTGTAAAAAGATGTGCTTGGTTTATTGGAGGCTTCTCTAACTGCATACCTACACCGGAGCTCGGAGGGAATGGGGTGTGACCCTGCTAATGGAAGAATTCATCAGTATGAGCTGAGGTAATTAGCCAAATTTGCCAATCCTCTCATCTCGGAGGTGACCCTGGTGTTTGGGGTGAGCATTTGACGTACAGAGAATCTCTGCAATAATTATGGACGTCTAGCGGGGCAGTACCTGCCGGCCCCGTTGGCTTTGTTTATTCCAAAACATTGGCATGGAATGAGTCCGGCCAGCTTTTCAGATCAAGGCTGATGTCATGACTTTTCGATGCATTAAACAACATTAGTGCTTTGACAGGAAAATGAATGTCACTTTATTAATGTATTCCTGTTTCTTGACTGAGTAATGAGCCTTGAAAAATAAATACAGCAGTTGTCTTAGCAGCAACGTGTCTACACACACACGCACACACACACACACACCCACACTCACACTCATTCATTCAACAACTCAGACATATGATCGTCCTCTTCCAACATTTCAATTGTGTACATTTTGTACTTCTTGTCACATTTATACAGAAAACTAAATCTGAGGCTTCACTTCAGTGATTTCTAACTTTCTGACTTGTCTTCAGCAGCAGTAATGCTTTCCCCTTCTTTCACACAACTGCCTTTATTATTCAGTCATTCGCAGGCTATTAAGGGCTCCATAAAACATTATATTTATTCCTTCGCTTGATACTCTCCAACTCAGTCTTTTCCCATCCATTGTTGCCTACACACATCTAACTGCTGCCTTCCTCTAGATATCACCAGGAGAACATTTAACCTTGGCGCGGCTCAGGGAGCAGATGGTGGGCCCTTATGTGTGTCCAGCATCATCCTCAGCTAATGAAGTGATGTCTCTATAAACACCTGACAGTGGGTCAGATTGGCTCGGATCCCAAGTAGGGAAACACTCCCAATTCCTTATTGTGTCCATATTATTGTGCCAACACATGACCCAGGCTTCCCAAATCAGGATTGGTCTGCCCACTGCTGCACCTGCAACCCTCCCCCACACACATTGTACACAAACCACTGAGATTCATAAATGAGCAAAGATACAAGAACACAATGGGTCATGTATGCGTTATCAAGCAAAACAGTTTTTCGGGAAACCATGTTTCTCTCTTGTTTTAGTATGATTTTGGAAGCAGAAAGTAATAGGTGTCAAAGATTATGTTGCAGTTGTGTAAGCTTCCGTCAGTTCACCTCTTAACTCTTTACAATGACAGCCTACTGCGTAAATACAATTATTAGTGACAATTCACTGCTAGAATAACGTCAATTGTGTTGAAAAAAAAAGCCTGTTAATGAGACTAATCTTACAGTTAACATGACGGGGATGATTTGGAAGACTTTCAAAAAGAGGCAACCAATCATTTATTCTTCAATGAGCAGGAAATCTAAAGTGTGAACTTCTATTAATGTCAGAATGCAATTACTTGTGAACAGGTGTTGTGTTGACTGAAACTTTCCAATAAATTAATTTTGATGCTTCAGTATGCCTCATGAATCCGCTACTAAGAAGCTGTGTGTCATCTATGTACTCATTCATCCTTTATACGTGATGTATACAATGGAGAGTTATAAAAGAAGACAATGGGCAAAAGTTCAACAGTACTTTACTGGTTTAACTGGTTTAACTGGTTGAAGTAGAAATATAATCTAGACAAATTGTTGTATCAACTGTAGACATTCTTGCTGTGAAGAAAAAATACAAACTTCTAATTTTAAATACTGAACCACCTGGATGGTAACAAGTCCAAAGATGCAATTTAATATTCTCACTCAAAATCTTGACACTTGCATTAACTGGCAGAAGCTAGATAAAGTGTTTAGGACAAACAGTTTATTTATAATAACGCTTTATTGGGTTCTTCTTCTTGGAAAACCTCTTAGGAAAACCTCCTGACCTTAAATTGTTTTGTGAGTAACAGAATCTTGTTTTTTTTGTTTTGATACCATTCAAAGTATGTTTCTCAAAGTTAATTGATAAGTTCTTATTTCTAGTAATGTGAAATTCAGTGTTGTGTCTCTGTCAAAAACTACTTTTGAAGTAATGGAAACAAGCATATTTCAGTCGGCTTTATGATCAATACAAGCAAATTAAGAAAACTAACTTCTTATTGGTTACCAGGATGAAATTATTGTACCTCAAATAGATATTCACTGGGACAAACAACAGAGTTATACTGCTATTCCAGGTGACTCACAACTATAAAACTACCAAGTCCCATGAGAATATGGACACGGGAGTCATGATTCTCTGGAGGTGCATTGTTGTTAATGTTCTTTTACTTGCGTATGTGCAGAAGAACTATTTATGATGGCCATAGTCTGAGTATTTTCAAAAACTTGTATTTTCCACCATATCCATGGAGACAGAGACGGGGTGTTTTCAAAAGTTTTCAAATGTCACTCATTTTAATCGGCTAATAACAATAAATGTATCAAGTAATACTACATCTACAATACATATTATATTAACATGAACACAAACGTATTATTTCAATGCCCTTCTCAAACATTAACTTAACCTAATCTTAATCTGAGTTTTATACAACATGTGTTCATGCAAAGTTTTTTAATTATCTGTTTTATAAAGTGTGTTTATGTTAACTGTGGTTGCTGTTCGGGCTGGACCGCTGAACCTTTGTGCGACTGTGTGTTGTTCCCTCTTGGAACTGTTATGATGAGACATGTACTGGTGTGCTTCCGTGGTTTGTGCTGTGAATGAATTAGAGTTACTCAAAGTTCTTAAATACATTACTGTGAGTGCATGCATCATGGCTCTGACGTTATAACATTTCTCTCATGGCTACCTCAGTTTTTCCTGAGACTCAGTGCATAAATGTGGAATATTCTATTGTAGTCAATTTACTGAATAATTTTTTTCCCACTGAGATGCCTTTTTTTTTATCTTTAAAAAAAAAAAATCACTACTGAAAGAATTCACTCATTCTGCATCGCTGAAAAAAATATCTTAGTTACTTACAGATTTAAAATACTTGTTTCAGATCCCATTGCCTGATTTTATAGTTTAGCGTCTTTATCTCGATCAGTAGGATGTCTTACTTACAGTCTAGTAATCAACAACCAAGCTGCAGCAGTCAGAAAGCTTTAGAAGTGATGTTCCTTTTGTCAGCAATTGAGGACAGTATGTTTGACAGGGAGATCACCTCATAATGTCTTCACGGTGGGGAGAATAAGTAAAGACTAAGATGAAAAAAAACGAAAACCCATAGAGTAGCAAACTGCTCTCCCGCCATGCTATCCTCAGGTGCGTACCCTCAATGCCTATGAATCTTTTCTGCTCAGGTTGATCTCTGTACCTGTGTGAACTGCTTTTCATGCATCATAATCTGCCATTGTCACTGGGGAGAGCCACGGGAGCTTGTACCTTTGTTTCCCTTCAGTTTTCTATCAGAAACGAATCTCGGGCACAAATAATTGGCCCAGCTGTTAACAACTGCCTTTGTTACCGCTTTAGCATTTACAGTACTGAGAACATCATAATGACAGACCGAGCATTTATTTCTTTCCTTCCTAGAACTGCTGTACAGCCTCACCACTGCCGCTGTCCTCCTGTGCTTTAGAGATGGGAAGATGGGCAAATGTACGGCAAGAAGTCTATTTGTCACTCGGCAGCAGCCGCAGACTGGGGTGTATAATTACCTCTTACTGCACAATCAGCTGTCTTGTCGCACCCTCCCCCCGGTACACCTCACAATCACTTTCAAATTCCTGCAGCGAGTTTTTCTTTTCTCAGTTTTTCAGTTT
>OMNM01020303.1:2094-22838 GCA_900302745.1 Parablennius parvicornis | reverse complement strand
GGAATCTGTTCTAATTTAAATGAAATGTATTTTCAAGGAGGAATTTTAATGAAGGACAAACTGGTACACTACTGTTACACCACACACACACACACACACACACACACACACACACACACACACACACACACACACACACACACACACACACACACACACACACACTCACACGCACGCCCACCTCCTCTTTCTTTCACCTATTGTAGAGCTAGTTAATTTCATGAGAAACTGTGTAATTACATTGGTCGTATTATTTGAGTGTTCTTTCACTGACTTATGTTTTGCTCGTCTCTGCTTCCTCTCTCTCCTTCAGTCTCTCGTTCCACATTGCTGCGCCAGCACTTTGATAGCAGAGAAGGTGTGGGGGGTGGTGTTCAAATGCTGGGTTGGTGGGGCTTGAGGCCCAGATGAGAGCAGTCAATATTTCATATCTCTACCTGGAAGGAGACACAGAGGGCAGCGCAAATTCAAATGGGGTAAGATGTATGACACCCATGCGCATTTTTCACCGTCTTGCCATCGGGAGATGCAGCATGCGGCCAGCGGCTTCTCTGACATATGGAATCCATTATTTCCAACGTTTGCAAATAGAACACGGTTTAGCAGAGAGATGGTGGCGCTTGCACGATGAAGGCTGGAAAAAAAAAACTGAATGCAAGGACAACAATGAAAGTAAGTCTGCATTAGCATAAATCAAATTGTCAAAGTTTTACATCTCGAGGTACATTTTGGCATTGTGTGCATATCGCAGGCACAGCTGGAAGTTTTGAATTATGCCACTCGTGAATCGTGGCAAATTTCCCCTCTCTGATCAGGCTTCAGCCGTGAATATGCACTGCTGGTTTCAAAGGTGTGTTGTAATGACAGTGGATGGCTGTGGATGAAAGGGGTGTTTCCTTCCCCGCTGCCAACTCTCGTTCTTTCACCTGAACTCAATCAACCATTCAGCCCATGTAGACGGGGCTTACGGTTGGCTCCTTATATTGCCTTCCATTGCCCAGAGAATAACTCTGCAATCAGTTCACATTCCTTCCCATAGCCCTCTCAGGTTGACTACATCATGCTATCATTCAGCGCTCTGCCACTCACAAATGAACTACAGTCTTATCAGGATTGGAATACTGACTCTGAATAACGTGTTGTGATCAGTTTTAGCCGGAGAATCACGAGTCCTCATGAAGATGTTAATGTTGTGACCATATTGCCCCGTGCAGACTTATTTCTATGGTAATGCAGTTATTCATATGCCATTTCTAATATTTGCTCACAGCAAATCAATAAAGGGCAATATGCTGACTGTATTCTCCACCAGATAAAGAAATGTAAGCTTCTCGCATGTTTCCACCCAACTCTATAGTGTGCTTGGGTCTAACATTATAAAAACTTTGTTGGAAAACGGCAGTGCATCACGAGACCAACGCTACATCACTTGCTCATTTTCAAAGCAAAAAATATTTCCTGCCGCCAATGAAGACAGAATAGTGTTGGGAGGTAAACAATACGGCGATGTTGCCATGAAATAATGTTGGATACACTCCTGAGAGTGAATCACATTCAATTGTCTATGCAGCATTGACAAGAGGAGCGCAGTCTATTGTACCTGTCTCTCTGCCTGGCCCCAGTTAAATGCTGCTGGTTGCGTTTGATCTCCACAATAACCAGCTTTATGGCTCCTTTGCAAGGCCTTGCCACTTGGGTGCTGAACTGCTTCAATCCAGTTGCCCGTGTTTGTTTGTTTAACGCTAGGCTCTGCTTTCACACAGATATAATTAAATCAAGCCTAATCCACTATTTATGCATTCTGCTCCTGAATTATTCACACAACAGTTTTATGTGTTATTGCATTTTTTTTTTCAGAGATGGTTTGAACTTGTGCGGCTGGCGTTATTGAATAGAACTTCCCTCAAGATTGCTTCTTTTATTAATTAAGACCCCCAACCCCCCTGCCGAGCAGTAATACACAATGCAGTCATGTACAAGCTGTGCTTGCATTTTTTTGCTGAAGCAAGTACAAATCTGCCGAATACAACGATACAGTGTGTAATATAAGTAAATAGAGCCTCCAGAGAGTACATCTGCTATCCAAGAATGTGTTTTAACATCAAAATATTATGTGTACACACCCAAACAAAACACAGTGAAGCAGTGGTCATTGGTTCTTTTCTAAATTCACATCATCAATGCTTGAAAATAATAATCTAATAGAAAAATGATAAAATCGTACATCCCCTGCATTATACTACAACTTTTAAAAGAAAAACACATATAAGTTGGTGGTGATGATAGAACGTACGTGAATGGCTGCTGATCTGAACTGTAATGGTGGATTCCAGTTGTTCTCTTAAATCAGAATTCTAAGTTGCTGAGATTGAGTTGTAAAATACCCAGTTTCACCCAGTATTTTCCTTGTTTCCATTTGGTAAATTATTTAATATTTTGTTGACTTGCTCTTTCAAATATATTGGAACATTGTTTGTAGGTTGTTTTTTTTTTTTGTTTTTTGGGGGGGAGGGGGCAGTTGTAAAACATGTTTTCAAAACGTGTAGAAAAATATCCCAGAAGAACAGGACTGATTAAAGACTGCAACTCTTTTTTTTTTCTTTTTTCTTTTTTTACATGATTTGATGTTATTCCCCGTTAGGATTACCAGTATTTTGGGAACAACCCCAATCAAGTTGCATTGTGGGCCACCAATTCTGAAAGATTGGAGTTTTTAATTCAACCACTTCACAAATCGTCTTTACTTGCTTCAGACCTTCCCAGTGGTCTCTTCCAGCATTCAGTTTACATGGCACTCACTGCCATCTGAGCTATGAAAGATGTTTTGAGTGTGAACGGGGGTGTTGTTGACCATCTGCGTAATGTATTTCTTCATTGAAGAAACTGAAAGCACAACTGCCCAATGCTAACATAGTCATATGCTACCAACATAGATGGATGCACAGCTTGTTATAGACATGGAATTACATGGCTGTGCAATAATCCATCTTTTTCCAAAGCATTATCGGAAATTGCAATAGTTGCTTACAGCTTTCAGAAATTTGTCCTATGAGTGTATCTATAGCCATCTTTAAGATAAGTTGGATTTATACCAATATATACCAATATTTATACAAAATAGCCAATAATATTTGCACTTTTCTTCATTTTAGCCTGGTGAGTTGTCACTTTGTCACAATTCCTAACACAGTTAAAGAGTCATTGGCTCCATCACTGGAGCTCTGTGTCCTAGCAAGACAAAAGCCTTATTTTTTCCCTCTTTACAAAATCTACCGTTGTAATAGCATTGCATCAAGATGCAAGCACACCTGCTCTTAAAGTGAATGGGAGATGGCACTCCAACTAGTTCCTCAGACATTAGGCCCAAATAACTCTCATGATGATGACACTAAGTGCAACCCCATTGATGCATGCATCACACTTTGTGCTCAAATTATCTGCCATTAAACCAGTAAAAGTGGCCTTGTAGACACTTGGAATACACTTACACATTGTGAAATATACCAAATACTTGAATCACTAAAAGTAATGCCTATATGAATATATCCCCTTTTACTCTGCTGTAATTGGTCCTTTGACAAATCATGATGAATCAATGGTTTCATCCAACTTTCTTGAAGGCTTTGGATGCTTCAGAGTATTGAAATAATGTACCATCAACTATGGAGATCAGTGGAGGATTGTTCAATAAGAAGAAAACTGCCACCCTACAATTTTGTTTTTGGTTAATATAACACGTGAACATTAATTATGTCACTAATGTCAATGAAAGACCTGTTAATGTGACCTTAGTGGGACAACAGTTGGAACAAAATAGAGATTACTCTGGATTAGGATGGATCAATGATGGATAAACTGATGCAGGAAGAACTAATTGATCAATAATTGGATGAATAGATTGATGGATTGGACATTCAAGACTCAAAGTTCATGACCATAGTTTAAGGTGGAGATGTACTGTAGGTCACCACTGGCACCACCACCACTCAGCTCCATCCTCAGCAGCCCAACAGTCTGGTACTGTATTACCGCAGCCACCTGCAAGGATCTGATCCCACGATCCTCTCTCTCATCACTCATGAAAAAGACACTGAGATAGTTGAATTCTGGGGAAGGTTCTCCTGTTCACCATCTGGGGCCTCATTTATAAAGGTTGTGCATGCAACTTTCCATGCAAAGTTTGTGATCTAAAAAAATAAACTTTGTCAGAGAACGTGCATACCGGTTCGCAAACTTTGAACCTTGCGCACGTACGCTTTTGGAGACGAGGGAAACTGATGGTGAGGTTGAGAATGGAAGCCAGATTCATCTCATACATTTACATCTCTTGAAAGATCACACTTATTGATCCACATAAGCATAAACAGCCAAACTGCAGTGTTCTAGATGTTAATTTAGTGAGACATTACTACTGAATCAGCAGCATGATGTTTATGTATCATACTTTCATCCTTAAATGATAGTGGTGTATAAAATGGATTAATTATCAATTCTGACAAAGTGTATAACAATCAGTCTAATTTCAAAGTAAGCATATACTGTAAATAGCGCGGTGACAGTCATGTGTAACTCCACACTGTGGAAGCCCTGCACCACCGTGTGCTATGGATGCCATCAGTGCTGCAGACTGACAACCTCCTTGTCACCCATCGCCTCCACCCCTCCAGTGACTGAGGACACAACATAAAGTTCACTGAGCCTTTTCACAAGTTCCTGTTTAAATACTTATTTTATACATTTATTAAACAGATAAAACTGGACTTTATCGGTCTCCGCTGTGGTCTCCACCAAAACTGTCTCCTTCCCTCTGCGACACCTCACAACCACGGGGGCTGCTTTGGAATCCAGCGGTGTTCTTGGGTGCTGGCCCCCATGATGTCACTCTCTCCCATGATGTCTCTCTCCTCTGACCTTTTAATTCTCACTTTCCGGGCGTTGCATGGTCAACCCCCTCAGTACATTGCGGACATGCTGTGCCCTAACACCTCTGGGCACAACCTCCGACCTACAGAGTCTCCTGAAGGTCCCAAAGACCCACTTTAAAACACTGGGGGATTTGTCCTTTCAGTCTGTAGCCCCCAGGCTATGGAACGACTTGTCCCTGTCCCTCCTCACACTCGACTCCATGAGTTCTTTTGAAATGCACTTGAAGACATTATTATTGAAGAATGCTTTTGGCTGAAACTTTTCTCTCACTTTGTTGTATTTTAAGAAATTCCTATGTCCTGTTTTATTGCACTCACTTTGTGATTTTTATCAATGACACTAATAATGCTATTACTAGTAATCATTCGAGAAGAAATATTAATCATATGTATCATGAATGAATCCATATACGGCATGGGCATAAGTATTCATGTACAGTACCAACGTTTTAGAAAAGTTCAGTTTTCCTCCGTTTCCATTGAGACAGAGTTTATTATAAAATTCAGTTCTCATTGGATCTTATCATGGTGCACATTTTCTGTCTTGTCTGTTTCTTGTTTTATTTTCAAGTCTCTAGATTCAGCCTCCTTGTCTTCCCCTCCTCATGTCAGATTGTTGAGATTGTTGCCCATGTATGTGATTGTTTGCACCTGGCAAACACTATAATAAGCACTATAATAAGCTTTAGGGCACGTTTACATGTACTACAGATTTGACAAAAACAGATATTTCACCCTCTATGTTTAAAAAAAAAAATAATAATTCTTCATTGTCACAGACCCATGTACAGCTGGCTCAGAGCTACTATGAGCATGTCATACCTGTAGGGGGCAGTGTAGCAAGAAGCATGAAGCCATAATAGTTAATCAGAATCCTTGGGGGGGGATGAACAATGTCAATAATTGTGATATAAATGTCTGCCTACTCTCTTTTAGATGTAAACAGAGACACAGTTTATCCAGATCGCCGTAGTTTTCAGGAATCCTCATTTGTGGTGAATCGAAGCTGCGTTTGTTTGTAAATGCAAGGCTTAAACGCAGAGAAATCTGTTTTCAAATACCAAGGTATGTGAAAACATAGCTTCAGTTCTGTGTCTTGTTGCTAGTTTTGTGTGTTGTGTGACCACTCATGTCATGTTTTTTAAAAAAAAAGTTATTTTTTGTCTGACCAAGAATCCTGTCCAGCACGTGACTAACTTTTAAGATTTTTTTGACCTTCACCAGCATGACCTCAGCTCAGTTCCAGTGTTCATAACCTTCCCTTTTTTCCTAATATTCAATAAAAGGACATTTATCACAACCTGTTGTGTTCGGCCTTTGAGTCTACTCTTCATCCGTGACAGTTCTGAGCACCGCTGTCATGTAAACAGTCACCCAACAACACAACAAATTTCAATTCATTTTCACTTGAAACTGCTGTCACGTCAACAGAGCCTTAGGTCATGCCACATTAAGGCACTGTTGACGGAACCTTTTCAAGTTAAATCGGCAAATTTTGTAGAGTTTTGTCTTCTTTAGAGTCACTGAAAACTGACTTTTTCAAAACTGCTTCTTG
This sequence comes from Parablennius parvicornis, assembly GCA_900302745.1. Lineage (NCBI taxonomy): Eukaryota > Metazoa > Chordata > Actinopteri > Blenniiformes > Blenniidae > Parablennius > Parablennius parvicornis. The sequence continues at coordinate 16,358 of OMNM01020303.1, read as the reverse complement.
AGGGCAAATTTTTTACAGACATTTCTCTTCCCATATAAACAGGGAAAACAACAATTCTGAAGCACTGGTACTGCACATACATACACAATGCGGCTATAGTAAACGCACAAGTCCTACATTCACAATTCCCGTCAGCTGGACCACATGTGGAGCAGCAGATACTGAGGGTGCCAAAATGACCAGAAAAGACAGTTAAATGATGCGTGAATTTATGCGTGGGGTGGTTTATCTTTTTTTTTTAAAAAGAAAAGAAAAAAAAAGCAGGCACACAGCACCTAATAGTTGGCCCGACATGCCAACTCCACCGTCTTTAGCATTTCTTGCTTTTGACGTGTTCCTTGTGTAAATAAAGCTTTAATGTGGGCTGAGCTGCATCCAAGGTCCTTCATACTTTGCAGCATACTGTTTCATTACATGATAAAAGCTTTAATATAACATTGTGAGAAAACGTCATCTAAAGAAATGACAAAGTGAGTTTCATTGCCCCTCGCAGTGTGTTCTGTTCAGTGTGAGATGGGTCCAAATGGCTCTTTGAGTGTTGAAGGTTGTTAATTAATCTAGGCAATGGTTGTATTTCTCTTACACAGTTAAAATGATTATTACTAGTGTATAAATGTCCTTTGAGGATACTAAAGGTACCACACCATTTACTAAATCAATGGGAACGTTTTTCAGCCAGTGGTAATTAAATGGAAGCGATGCCTATGTGTAAAATGCGTTGTGGATAAGTCACTTCAGAGCTTTTTTTACCCCTCCACATGGCAGATGAAGTCTGCCAAGTGGAAATAGACAGAGAGGTTAATTAGGCAGAGTAAATTCTGATGTTCCGGTTCAAATGAAAATCAAATGACAACCACTGTCATCCATCACCATCGAGCCTCTCGCTGTGCACCTATTAGGCGATCATGGTATATGATGAAACGGCAGTCAAAAGGTTATGGATACAGGGATCTGCAGGAGCCCCTCATTCGTGTTAAATATGGAGAACAGCCACAGCTTCGAGTCATTACTTTTGGACCACAGTCGTATAGTATAAACCGAGCCACTGCCTATTGCTTTCTCCTGCATTTCTCCAGTCTGGCCTCTGTCGAGACAAAATGATTCACTGTACTGTACTCCTGGAATATTTGTGAAAGCCATTAAAACAGAGTGTAGAAATATAAACTGATGTTGTAGCTGGGAGAAAAAAATGGTTAACATTTTAATTCCTTGTCTATTTCTTCCCTCAAGTAATATCGATGCACAATTTTTTTTTTTTTTTTACAGATCATCACCATCATTTCCTGTGATCTTTTTGTACACACATTAATATTTAATTTATTCAGGTAAAAAACAAAACTTCAGATCCTGAAAGTCTGAGACTGGTAGGTGGTTTGTTAAGGATTTGTTACATTTTAATGGCATTTCGCTGCCTGCTTCTCAGCTCCTTGCTGTGCATGAGTTTTGAGATCTCTACACCAAAACCTATGTCAACCTGAGTCCTCAGGGATAAAACACTCATGAATTATTGTTACAGGATGCTGTTCGCTATATAGTTGATGTGTCTTGAAAACACCAGACTGAGTAGGAACTAACTATTTAATTGCTCAAAGCACTGTGTGAACTGTTCATAGAACAACCAGACTCCAGCACAGTTACATAAAGTGTTCAGAAAAAATATATCTGAAGTACTTTCTACAGGGTGTCTACAATTATTTAAGAATCTTTGTTACTTATTCAGATCCAGCAGATGCAACACTGTTTTTCTGCAAAAACCCTCTAAACATTTTTTTTTTTACAAGACTTCACACACAATAACAATTTTTTTTTTAAATGCCTTTCTCTTCTCTTTCTGAGAGAGTTAATTAATTGGGAGGATTTGTTTATCATTATGGTGCTGTCACACAGCTCTGCAAACCTCCTATGAAGTTTCCTCCTTGGTCACCAGTGAGGGAAGCTTCACATTGACAGCAACTCACACTGCTTTTTTCCGCACGGATGACAACACTGCAATAGTTGCATCATCAATGACTTTTTCAGTGAACGCTGCCGCGCTGAACTCTGTGTGGCTTTTGCACCTTGAGAATATGTTGCCTTAAAGCAAAGTTCACACACATAGGATCTGGCTCAGTGTGCAGCCAGGAGGAGGATAGGATGTGTACAGCGGACCTAATAATTATCTCTTCAAGCATGATATAAATTCTTTAAGATTGATCAACGTTTTTCATCAGCGTGACAGCCTTAATGAAAGCTGGCAGGCTCATAAGAAAGTGTCTCCAGACACGGTAGCTCTGCAAAAACTGTCCACATTGTTAGGATTTTAATTGGCATAGTATCACACACTGCATCACTGTCTGGCAGGAGTCCGTTTAATCTGATGAAGTAATAGAATGAAGCAAAAACTTTTCAGTATGGGAAAATGTATGCTGAAGGGGTAATTGCTTGCAAAAAAAATGCTTATGTTTTTTAATGTATCATACTGTAAAACTCAAGGACTTTATAACTTTGATAACACAACAGTATGGGGCACTGACATGACTCTTTGTAAAGTGACTTCCTGAACTGCGTTGGACTCTTTGTGACAGCAGTACATGCATCAGAAAAAATTTACAATTTTTTTTTTTTTTTTCCGGGTGATTCAGTTAGAATAGAGAAATTTGGTAAATCATCTTGATTGATTGCACACAGGGGGATGTATTTCAAACATTTATTATTTTAAATCTTATAGGAAATGACAACTCAAAATCCACTATCTCACAATATTGTAAAATTACATTGCAGTGATGAAACATTTTAAGATTAAAATGTTTGTCTACTGAAAGGTATACACAGTATGCAGTCAATACTTGGTTGGGGCTCTTTTTTTGTATGAATTACTGCGTCGATGCAACATGGGGGCAACCAGCCTGTGGAGGTGTGATTAAAGTCCAGGTTGCTTTAATGGCTACCTTCAGCGCTTCTGCATTGCTGGGTTTGCTGTCTCTCATCTTCCTCTTGATAAGATGTGTGGTGACTCTTGAAGCATCAGCTCCAGCTGCTGTCCTCTTCTTGTAAATCTCTCCTTTCAGTTCATGAAAGGATTTTTCTTTGGCTCCACTCATTCCTCCCACTTACCTTTCCATTAATATGTTTGGGGAAAAAAAAAAAAGAACCTTATATGAACAACCAGCTTCTTTTAAAATGAACTGTTGTGGTTTAGCCTCTTGTAGATAATCTTCTGGACATTTGTTAAGTTGGCAGTCTTACCAATGACTGAGTAGTGTATTGAACTATCTGTTAATCCCACATTATGCTAGCAGATCATGATCAGAGTGTTGCTTACTGGGGGTTTCTAGCTTTTCTAAAAGTAGAATTGAAGGCAGGGCTTTCAGCTATCAGGCTCATCTTGATGAGCTTCCATTTTCATTTCGGTAGGCTGACACAGCCTCTGCTTTTAAGGTTACGCTTCAGACTTTTGTTTCATTTTCATTTATTCAAGCTTACAGCTAGAGCAGGTTCATGCCACCCCGGACCATTCTCTAATTAAGCTGCTAAAGGTTTAAACTGCTGAGACCTCCACTGAGCGTTTTCTCTTTCACTGTCCATACAGGGTGTGTCAATATTACGTCAATAACAGTGATGTAATTTATCTAAGTAACAACAACACTTACTTACCAGCATGGTAACGAGTTACTATCATATGACCTCTTTTTTCTGTAATGAGTAGTTTAACACGTTACTATTTCCAAACCAGCAGTCAGATTAAAATTACTTCTCCAACTCAATATGCGTTACTATTGTCGCGTCCCGCAGGAAGTTGGAACGGAGTTTCTTGTCTGTAAAACTGCTTTATTACTAAATAGAACTAGGCTGCTCCCTCATTCTCCTCCTACCAGACAAAAACACACGCGCACACACACACACACACACACACACACACACACACAGGGAGGCTCTACATGCTCACCTGACCCTCCCCCTTTGCACTCTCAGCCAATCACAGGCCAGCTCGCTCTAACTGTGCATACTGGAGACACTAAAAAATTCAGAACCAACACAGCATTGTCAACAAACCTTAATGTTGCAACAATAACACAACTTGCCGCCATATGCTTGTTGAAGTGGAATACAAAGTTTTCTTTTCTCTACGAGACACCCTATAAAAAAATATGACTACATATAAATATAACTCTGCAGTAAAGCCTCTCTTTTCTTGTATTTTTGTACTTCTGTTTCTAGTTTACTGGATAATACATTTGCATCTAAGATAATTTAACAATTGCAGAGGTGTTGAACTTTAACTAAAGTGAAAATAAACACATTAAGCCAGTATTGAAATTTAAGGTTGACACGATTCATTACAGAGAATCAAGTTTTATTCAAGAGAACAATCAATCAGACTATGATGCATTAAACCAGACGTAAACAACATCTGGAATTCTACTCAACTCAATACAGTGTAGTCCTTTCATCAGACTTCAGCATTATATATATTTAAATGCAGATACCAGAAGAGGTGGCAGTAGCCTTTCCTCCATTGATATAGCAGCACATCTTCTTCCACTGAGCCTCCAGCACCCCAGCTTCAGCCTTCCAAATACTTTTGTTTGTCCTGTCCTGTACCAGAGAGCAGTTCTATTGATCTGCTCTAAAGAACATAGTCTGTATTGGCAATCATTAACTTTCACTAATAGGACTTTCGCATGTGAGACCTTTTTGATGTATTTAGCAATAACAAAATCTCCAAGTGCATCAGTGCCATGTGTGGCATAGAAACAATCTAATACACTATATGTATTTGATACACAATGAGCATTTTTCTCAAGCTCAATATAGCCATGTAAAGTGTATCAAGAGTGAATTAGAGCATCAGTGACTTGCCTGGGGACACTTCAGCACACAGCAAAACCAGAGATCAAGCAAGTTGAACCGACCTGGACACAGTATGACCTGTGAGACAAATATGGTCAATCAAAAATTAATAAAGTGTTAAAACACGCAGTGGTGTTCAGTCAAAAATTATTTTCTTTCTTTTTTTTCCCACATAATTAAAAAGTGATTCTGAAATCAGTGTCTGGAATTTATTAGGCTGCTTGTTCAGTGTGCAACTTTATCCAGAAAACGAATGGTTATATTTTGTGGAGCTCAAATCTCCTATGTCCTTTAAACATATCACAGTCGAAGCTGCATGCTGCTATTAGGTTAAAATGTTGAGTGACCATGTCATCAGCCAATCAAATTTTGATCTCATTTACATGACGCTATATAGCAAGCGAAGTCTCTATTGCTTGCCTTGGTATCGTGATCAAATGAGCTTGACTGATTGGCTCATGGGCAGGTGCGTGATGACGCATTGTTATTATCTGCTATTGATGAAATGTCATGGCGGCTAATTCAACAGCAAGATCGGATGATATGCGCAGGGGCCTGCTTCGGTTGCCTATTAGTGATGGTGAGTGTTATTTATTTATTTATTTACTTTCTCTGGATTAGGTTGGCGCTGCTGTTGTGTTTTGCTACTGCTGGCCCTGACTGAAACACCACCGCACTCTACTGATAACGTGTGTTTATGAAAGTGTTTATGACAAGGGGAAGACAACTGCTCTGCTCATATTGAAGACGCCTGCTATGTTGTTGTATACAAAGCTTGAAACGGCCTTGGTTAGCAGAGTTAATTATAGAAAGAAGAAACGAGTGCATGCACACTGCAGAGACTTTACATATACTTTGATATTTAAGTGCTTATTATCTGAACTCAAAGGTTAAAAACACTGTGTTCAACGATAAAACTTTGTATTATCATGACTTTTTAATTAGGAGATAGATTATATGCTGCACAGAATTTGTTAAAAGTATACAAAAGGATGTGTGCAAATACCAGACCGAAGTCCAGTTATCCACCCATCCTAACAACATTAAGTGTAACAAACTCTCAGAGATTTAATTTTAGCCACTATCTTCTTTGAGGGCTTCACGCTGTGCAGGAACACGACGTTCCCACTGCTCCTGCCACACTTGGAACGCTTCCTGGAGGTCCCGTCTTTTTTTCCATGTCAACCATCATCTGCAATGTGTTGTATATCCTTCACTGTGTCAAAACTCCAGCCCTTCAGCTTGGATTAGATCATGGTAAGATAAAAAAGTGAGGTGTTATGTCAATGTCATTCAGAATTGTGGTGCTGAATCGTCTCTCCAAGACGCCTCAGAACGTTGCAGTAAAACTTGGTGTTCACCTTGAGGTCCTGAGCGTCAATGTGGATCTTGCCATGAACATGGCAGACAGTTTCCATGCTTTTTCTGAACTCTCACATGTTCAGTTGCAGACGCAATTGTTTCTTCCACTGCAAAGAGTGCTGTCTATTTCATCAACCAACGTCTCATTTGCACAACCCTTTACTAGTAGGATCTCCTGATTCCTGTTGACATGGTTCCTGGTTGGATTATGCAGGTTCATTAAAAACTTTCAATAGGTACACAACATAGGTTCTGATGGAGACACCACAATAACACAACACGAAGGCTCTGGTTCAAAAACTAATTTGTGCACAAAAAATGAACAGTCACAAAATGATCTGATGACATGTCACAAATAAGAAAATTAATTCTTCTGTCAGTAATGAAAGTGACTTGCTACTATGAATAATTTGTAGCTGTTGCTCAAATCCAAGATGATTTTGGCCAAAAGAATCAGAACTTATGATTTAAAATAGACCCGAAACTTACTTCAGGATTCACTGGATCACTGTTGTTTGTGAGGAATCATAATGCTGAAAATGTATCATGGAACTAAATCTAGTAAACTACACTTTGGGAACACAATTCTTCATATTTGTTTGACCCAATTTATGTAGGAAGGATATTCCCAATTACCTTACACATTATGTTTCTTGCTGGTGGATACAAGATTAAAAAGAAAAAAAACACAATTTATCTGCTTAAAGAATTGGCTCTTGGTACAAAAGAAAGGAGGTACAACAAAAATAGTGAAATGCCTGAGAGAAATGTTTGCAAAGGTTTCGGTGAATTACATATGTTGTTGATTTTTGAAGTAAAAAAAAAAAAATTAAAGTAGATACAACCCCTGAAGCAATTGCACTTCAAAATGAGTCTTTCTTCAAATGTTAATGCACTGCCAGTTTTTATTTCACCAACTTATAAAACAGAGAAAATACCATTTTATAACCCTAAGCCTTGAGCAGTTATCACAGAGCTGCCATTTCTTAATAACTTTTTGGACAGTGGGTGGAAAAGCTTTGATATCTTTGTGTAGCTTCTCTCCGCTTTGTAGATATCTGTTTGGCTTCAGTTTCGGGTCAGTCAGTTGCTTAGATCAGCCCATGACTGCCAAGTGTTACCAAAGTTCAGTGTCAGAATGTACACCAGTCAGCCACAACATTACGACCACTGTGCTTTATCTCGTGTTTGGTGTCTTTTTTTGTTGCTATTAAAACCCTGACTCACTGTGCCATGCTCCCTATTAGACTGTTGAAAGTGTGTTGTAGTACCTGGAACTAAAATAATACCACCTAATCCTTTAAGTTCTGGGAAAATGTGATAGAATGTGAATTTTTTTAATTTATTTTTTATTTTTTGTAGCTTTATTTCTTTATACTTATCTTATTGAACAGTATGGATATGCTACTCTTTTTTTCCCCAGACTTCATAACTGATTCTGTGGGTGTCGGTGGGTTTTATGAGTAAGTTTATTTACATTATAGCACTAGAGCTGTAGAAATATGTGTACTTAATGCATAAACTCTGTTTTTAATTGTGTATGTATGTGCACATGCAAATACATTTAAAAGAATATGTTTTATCGATCTGAAATAAAATATCTATTTAAAAAAAATAAAACTTAGGCCTGTCAATGAGTTACTTGGAAATGGGACATTTCAGCACCAGGATGTTGATAAAGTGCACTTTAAACTTGACAAAAAACATTTTGATCATTTGTGACCTTTTATAGTGACCTTTTATAAAGACAAAAAAACATCATTTGCACAAACTTATTTTCAAAAGAGTTAAAACTGTTCGTAGTTTTACAATTAAGAGCTTCTATGTTTATTTAAATTGGTTAAATTATTCAGTAGATTACTACATAGAGGGACATACATCAGACTGACTGACTGTCACATAAAATGTTTGTTTGTTTACAGTGTATATGATCAATATGGTGTTGTACTTTTTGTGGAAAGCATCAGTCAGTGCATTGATTGGGTGTATTTAAGCTCAAACACAAGCACTGGTGTTGTTTTAATAAGTATAAAGCAGGAGCTTTGCATGAATATGTGCTTTTCTTAGAAATTCTATGAAAGCAGCAAGTCAAATTTTCAATTGTCAGATTAAAAGAAAAAGGTGTAAATGCACATGTTTATTAATTATGGTCACTTAATAACTAATAAAATGTTAATTAATTTGAGTAAGACATTAAGTTTCACTCCACAATGTTGATGTAAACATTATTCTGAGAATTGTTTATACAGGCCACGTTTTCCCTCAGTAGATAAACAAATAAAAGTTGTTGTTCTCAGCATTTGCGTACAAGGAAAATGCTACGATTAGAGACTTAGACAGTGCGCATTGATCAATTTAGTTGTATTTCTACTCGTTATTAAAGTTGTGGCATGAAGCAGCAGTCACTCTGTGTGATGAGACAACAGTTGTAGAATCTTTTCCTCAGTCAAGAGATTATCTCAGGCTGTTGGTGGTCTGCACTGTTGTGTCCAGACACCTTAAGCTGACAGGTGGGGCCTCCATAGGACCACATGCATCAGTGAGCTTTGGCTGCCTGTGACTATGTCTCCGGTTCACCGCTTTTCCCTCCTTGGGCCGCTCTTGATAGATACTGACCACTGCAGACCGAGAACACGTCACAGAAGCTGCAGTTTTGGAGATGCTTTGGCCTTCTTCTTGCATTAACACTTGGAAAAAGTCCAACTCATTCAAACGCATGCATATGAAGGTAACTATTCCCCTCCCTAAAAAAAAAAAAAATTTGCACAAAGTGAGACAAAGCTGCTCTTAAAAGGCAAATGAAAAGTGAAACTTCTTGACCTGTACACTCCATTGTGAGGTCTTCCTATACAGTAAAGTATAATTGGAGTTCATTTTGTGCGATTTTAATAATTCAGGCCTTAAACTAAATTAGCTTTGAGTGCCCAGATGTTTTTTTTTTTACAAGGCAAATGCTTCGTTCTTCAAAGAAATGATTTACTCCCTTGCCGGAACTGTGAGGGTACCTTCCATTTTTTTTTTTTTTTTTTGCTGTGTGGAGAAAAAGTAAGGCACTTTTTCGGGGTGCAAATTCAGCTAAGCAATATTTTCATGAACGTCATCGTTTTGGCACCAGAGAGGCAGATGGGGAGGTTTAGCAGTCTTTTTTTTTTTTAAACAACTCCATAGGCTTGAATGTGTTAAAAGTGGAATCAGTCCAATGTCATCCTGTTTAAGTGACTATGGTCACTCTTCTGACTCTGGGTTTTCACAATTAGATTCATGATATAGTTGTGTGTGTGCAGCCGTCTCCATCCTCCGAAAGTGAAGATTTATACTCAGACTGCAGGAACAAGTCTTCCTCCCTGGAGGACGTGCCATTTTCAGCGCACTCAGACATTTTCTTCCTGGAAGCTCTGTTCCTTTTCTTAACCCTTCTTCCTGTCAACAGCTGCTCCCAAGTGAGGAAATGACAGTGACTGATACAAAGATGCCACATTATTTATTAAGAGTCATTGTTTAGTGTGCGGGGCACAAGTTTAAATCTGTGTCTTGCAGTTTCCCTGCCAAGTTTTGCAGGGTATGAAAAAAGCATTAGTACAATGCCCTGAAGAGAGATGAGTGGAGCGTGTTTCTCATATCTCTGACCTTAAAAAAAAAATCCTGCCCTGTGGACAGAAACACCCACTGAGCTATAGTCAACTAGAGTCTTCGTACTTCCTAATTATCTGCCTGGAGCAGTTTATTTTGAAGATACCGTTTTAAAGGAAAAGAAACTGGAAATGAAAAAAAAAACTGTTCAAAGGCATTTTTCTTTTTTCAATATTGGAGCTGGTGGAGAAAATAAAGCAGCCAAGTGAATGGCAGTGACGGGGGCAGACACTGGGCTGCCTTGATTGACATTGCAATACTGTCCTATTCCTTTTGATGGGATTAAATTGTCATGACCTCTCACATATGGAAATTGAGGCAGTGATCTGAGGCTCTCGCAAATGTCAACATTATTAAACTGTGGGACCACCACCTAAAAGCAGTTAAAGCCACAGCAGCGTTCCCTCCTTCTCCCCCATGCATTATTTCAGACCACACTGTAAAAATCTGAAATATTTATAGACCTATTGTAATTTTTCCTTAAGTACAGTTTGGCACAGAGTCTCAACTTATATTTCTGCAGTCTGCCATGTAACTATATTTTATCCTGGTCCAACATTCTTTGCTCTAGGAAAGTGATATAGTCATTATTATTATGGCAGAACATATTTTAAGCCCAACAATAAATGGAGTTATATACTATTCATTTTCTTTAATACATTTATATAAGGACATAATACTGGATTAATGGTTGTGAAAAGCAGACCACATCTCCTGTCATTTAAGGATATTAAACATATATCATATGGGCCCAAATCGGCCCAGCAGGGTTTATTCTGTCCCTCAATATGATCTTATAAAGGATAAAACCTACAGAGAAAACCTACAAAAACCCTGCAGAGATCATGTGTCTTGAGGTGTGTCAGACTTTTGAAGACACTGGCCTGAAAAAAGTTTTTTTCTGTATATTTGACCGGCCAGTTGAATGTTTTGTAGCATTTCTCGTTGCAACAAATTATAAAGACAACCCAATGGAAGACGTGGGTTTTGAATATTTCACTGTATTTTGCATCAGTATGGATGTTGCTCAGTGTTCATGGTCCATCCCTCTGTGTCTGCTCCTCTAACTAAAATGAGTATGACACCCTGTTGTCGATAACCCCACAGGCTACTCAGCCTTTCTTTCACCAAGTCTTATCATGCAATGGTCTTGCAGATTTAACAAAAAAAAACAAACAAACTAATAACTCAGCTTCTAGTGCTATATACTTATACCCTGGATCAGAGGCAGAGGGAGTAACTGGGGTGTGAAATAGACTCCGGTGAGCTGATGGACACATGAGAAGAGTCGGATGGTTGGTTGTCACTCACACAGCCCAAAACGCTTTTGCTCAATCTGAAGTCAAAAATATGAATCTAAATAGCCTGGAAAAAATGCTTTTCTTTTTTCCACCAATATCTCCTAGAAGTGGCACGGGGCATGATGACAGGGAGTGTGGGAGCTGAGATGGAGCGCACCGCACCGCCTCGCAGGAGCGGGACTCCGCCGTGCGGGAGGAGGAGTTGGAGTGACGCGCTTATCCAATGAGCTCCGGCCTCGTCTGGACCGAGCGCAGCATCTCAGTCTCAGCGGCACTTTTGCGCCAGACAAGTAAGGACGGTCTCTCACTCTGCAGCCGAGGAGGAAAAGCAGGGCTCCGGGAATTACTGAGGTCTATTTTGGCGAAGAAGAACCATCTCTTCTTATCCTCCATATTATTTTTGTTTATTTTTTTGCAAAGATGAACGTTGGCTGCGTCATCTTGGCGTGCACCTTACTTGCGGGCGCATCCTCGGTAAGATGAGTTAATTTCTGCATGTCTTTGGGGCTTCACAGCGCGGTAGGAGTGCTGCACTGCTGTAGTGCTTACTTGGGCTTTGCAGGGAGCTACCGGTGCTCAGAAAGTGGCCGTGAACGGTTCACTTTCTGCCCGTAGTGCTGCGCTAAAGGCAACATGACGCGTGTAAACGAGTCGCATAAGAGCACGTTTTAGCTGGAGAATAATATTCTCTTGGTGAGGAGAATAGAAGAAAAAGTCAGCGAGAACTCTTTGCTCGCCTGCTTATCTCCTCGCCCAAATAAACTGCAGTGCATTATTGCAGAGGACAGTGGTTTCTGGAGGGGCTTCCGTTCTGTTGGCTGCGATCAACTTCGTTTACGCACGTTTACGCACTGTCATTTCTGCTTTTACGAAACATCACATCTCAGTTATTCACTCAGAGGTTTGTAGAGGAGCGTCATTCAAAGGAACATTTCATGTTTTATGAATACCTTATCTATTTTATTTCCGACTCAACAGGAAAAAAAAAGGCATTATAGTCCACCTTGTCGCTGTAGTAGTTGGTCGTGGCTTCCAGATGAACAGCCTGGGAAATAATGAGCCACCTTTTTTATTACAAGATAAACTCCATAATGTATTCCTTATTTAAAACATAAAATGGTGCAATGAATCGGGTAGATGACTACAAGTACTGTACTTCCTTTTAGATACTGTACCTGCAAACTTACATTTTCAATACTGTTAATTTGAGTGCCTTGGCATCTTTTTCTTTTTTTCTTGTACATGCACAATCTCCCAGCACCATTCAGTACATGTTTTATGTTTGGATGTTTATTGCCAACCATTGTCATCTTCTACAATGCTGTCAGTTATGTTGCTTGATTTTTTTTTTAATATTCTATATAATGATCTTGGTAGTGGTGGCAGGTATTTGTCCTTAAAATAAGCCAATCCCTCTTTGTTGGGCACAAGAGTAGCTCTCAGGAGACTTGATGTGTCACCACAAAGATTCTAAGCAAGTGCCTTGAACCCCAGATGTGGATTTCCACACTGTGATGCTCGAAACACAACACACTCCATTCTGAAGTAAATCACTCACTGAGACAAAAGGCAGAGTGTGTGGTTCAATATCAGACTGGAAAGGCTGCGAGATCAGCTTGTGACCCTGCAGCCACAAGTCAATTTGCCGATGCTTAACGGGCCATCTTGTTTTGTTCCCCAGGGGAGTAAGGCAGGCCAGCCTCTCAAACCCCCATGCAGACCGGGCTTCTCCCAGAACTTCTACACAGTGATTGTCTCGAGAGATGTTCTGCACGGCCAGAGCATCCTCAAAGGTAAGCTCGCAGCTGCTGGATCTCTCTGATAGACTGAGTATATTTTGTCTTCTCTGACCAGATGTGTCCCCAGCCTCAAATAGAGTGTGTGAGAGTGTGTGTATGTGTGCAGGGATATTTATTATGGTGGGGGCCTCTCCACCAGTCCTGAAGAGGTCAGAATGCATTTTGGATGTGAATGTTCAATATAAGGAGCTCATTTTGAGCATAGCCATAGTGAAGCAGTATGAGATGGGGGATGAAAGAAAAAAAAAAGCCTTTTGTTGTGTCAACACGACGTGGCAGCAGGTGTGTGATACATTTTGTTCGAGAGTTGTTATCAGATATGAGGTTTCATCGATGAATGAACACCTAAATTACTGTGATTGCTGTAAAAACAATATATTTCTTCATTTTTGATTGACTAAGCAGCGAGCTCACAAAGCAGACTAATTTAAATTGCCTGTTCCCGGCTCTGCATGTTGCAGCTGGAAGCCCAAAACTTTTATTTTATTTCCACCGCTCATTGTAGGACATTTTCCGGCCCTTTTATTCTTTCAGTTTTTTAGAAGAATTCAATTCTGTTTTTATTCGCTCCATTTCTCTTCAGTGCTGGCAGTCTACTGAATCTGCTGTGAGGTTCATCTCCTGCTACGTTGAAATTACGCTGGCGCTTCTTCGGTGTGTCTCTCTTCTCTTTTCTGGCGAATCTTTTCCATAATGGAAATGAACCCCCCCTAGATACATTTCAGCATGCCAATATACATAACTGACAGATAAACAACACCTTTGACATTCACTGGATGTACATCTACAACACAGACTGCATTATATTGAGATCTTTAAACTTTTAGGTGATGAAATTTTCCTCCAGGTAAGGAAAAGCTTGGTGTTGCATTACTTCAGTGTCGATCTGCTCAAGATGAAGGATTTTGCCGTGAGAGTCCAGGGACGTCTCTGGTCTTAGTGAAAACAAACTAAACATTTGGGCCGTTTTACATTTCCTTTAGTTTCTCTCTTGTAACCTGTTAGACTCTCATTCATACTTCTGAGTAACAGCTCAATGCCAGCACACAATAAGCTCTGCTCTCCCTTGATACTTTGCTTTTATAGCCAAATATTTGTCCATTGTTACGTGAAATGCTATTTGCCAGGAGAAAAAGGCTTTCTCATTGTAACAGCTGTTTGAGCTTTTCCCGACTGCCAGCTAAACAATTGAATTATTCTGGAGGTTATTTTGTTATTTAGGCAGCTGACAAGGACAGTGCACGCGGTCAGCGGGGAGCCAGTTTGCCTGAAGGGTTCGGCCTGTTTTGAAATGGGCTGAGGTGTCCTTACCGACCCAAACAGTGTTTACTGAGGGTGATGT
>OMNM01020261.1:2591-14461 GCA_900302745.1 Parablennius parvicornis | reverse complement strand
ATGGGAACGTCACTGGTTGCGGATATTCATCCGTCTAATCGATGTGATAAATGGGTATTCTGAGCGAATGGGGGGGGAAACGAGGGGCGGCAACATGATGTAGGAGGATTTGGGAAAGTTTTTTTTTACTTTAAACAGGATTACTGGAATCATCATTGAAATCTGTCATGCCCTGAAGCAGAAAACAGCGCTCCGTGACGCTCCGTAGACTTACAGCTCAAGCGTTTGATCGTTCTCACGAGCCGAGGTCCTTTTTAAAAAGTGCAGAAAGAAACTGAGAGCGACTTTTAACACGAGAACAGAAAGCACGACCGTCCAGGACGGCCCAGAAGCGAAACGCGTTCACGTTTCACTACTCGTGGCAAAAAAAAAAAAAAGGAAACGGGTGGGATCTGTGACGGAAGCAGAAGAGGGGATGTCATGAATGGATTTATTCCACACAGCTTCCAGGACAACATCTTGAAGAAGAAAAGAAAAACAATTGAAATGAACACGTTTTAATTTAAACTGTAAAAACACGTTCATAGAACTGAATGTTCAAGTGAAACTGTGTTTGATTAGTTGGGGAGGAGATTTTATATTTGCACTGAATAAAATTTGTCGGGAGTCACAAAACACATTTAACATTTAAAATGAGGATAATCAAACTGATCTGCAATAACGCATTTTATGTGACTTCCAAAAGAGGTTTTTAATAATATCAATCGTAGTAGCCAATATAAATCCTAATTTTTAAAATTTTTTATGAGCAATTTTAAGCCATTTTAGTTGTTTTGTCTCTCACAATTTGTTTTTTTTTAGCCCGGCAATCAAATGTTTTTACAGAAAAACCCGGAGTGAAAATGAAGTTAATTCTCTCGAGCTACAGAAAGATTGCACGGTCTGCCTGTGCTGCAGCTAAACAAACGTAACGAGGACGTGTGTCAGGGTGGCGCGTTGTGGATCGACGGACTCCGGCTGTGCCCATTGTTCACCTGCGATGATCTCCAGGAAGACGAAGCCTGGCAGAGGCTGGAGGGATCAATCAACCTCTGTCTACATGGCGATAATCAATCAGGTTGGCACGACTCCAAGTGCTTCTCCCGGGAAGAGGCGGAGACAGCGATGGCGGCACAGAACAGAGGGGTGCGAGTAAGATGAGGACGCAAGCATGGAATCCAAGAAGCGAACTTATAGTAACGAGTACGGTGGAATATTTATAACGCGATATTTATAACGCGGCCATAAACAATAAAAACATCAGTCAACAGAAGCTCTGTGAACCACGAGGCCATGACGCAGACGTTATGACGAATAAAGCAAAAAAACAAAAACAAAAAAAAAAAACAGGAAACACAATTAGAACGATGAGAAAATGACAATAAACCGGATAATAATTACTTACTCATTAAAAAAAACACATAAAACAAAATCAAAAATAACATATTTTAACATAAAATACTAATATTACAAGAGAAAAGGTTCAAACTGGCTTTAAAAAACGAATCAAAGTCAAATTAGGAAACAAATACAGCGAAATAAATAAGATATAAAGAGGTTTTTTCCAAATTTAAATATCTGAGCAAAGGGTATCAAAAAAAAAAACTGGTCCAACTAACCGGAAATATTCACATTAACTTTTTAATGTTTTTGCCTACTGTGGATCGTACCACTGTTTAAAAGTCATTATGTTAAAGATTTAAAATAAATAAATAAATAGAAACGAGGCTAATAGAGACTAGATTTGTATGTATGTGTCTATTCAGCTAAAATGACTTTGACAACCAAACTACAACCTGCCGGCAAAAGGAATTAATTCCCTGTTGTCGTTAGAAAGAAGATCTTCATCAAAGACATTGGAAAGTAAAACTTGGAACCGAGATAATTTAGATTTATTGCACATGAGAGTTTGAAGCGTTGCTTCACTAATCTCTCAAAATACAGTTATTCATCTGGTAAACTAACATGAATCACCCTGAAGGGTTAAAAAATTTTATCCTCGAGTGATTAAAAAAAAAAAAAAAAAAAATTATTGAGCAAACGAGGGAATACTTGGGCCATAAATGGAAAAAAAAAACAAAAAAAACAAAAATCCCACTTTTTCCTGCAAATTGACGGGAGAGTCTGGAGCCCCGAGGAGCGAAGTATTGACGTTTTCTTTGCTTCGCTGTGGAAATGTTGTTGTGAGACCGATCGTGACGTTACAGTGACTCTCTCTCTCTTTTTTCTTTCTCCGCAGGATTAACGTGTTTGCTGGGAAGATGTCTGGAGAGTTGTAGCATCGGCTTCACTAAAGTCGACAAAAAATGCATCGGTAAAAACCCTCCAGTTTTCTACATTTACTCAACCTGCCTGCACAACATCTCCTTTCTGTCCGTGACGATCAATGGCCGCCGCTCTCGGACATAAATCACGCAGACGTAATGACGCGCCGCGCGCCAGAGCTAACCAGGAACGGTAGCATTTAAAACCAAAAAAAAAAAAAAAAAATTAATTATATAATTCATCTGTATTTTATTTTCCCTTTTTAGGTATTTTAGATGACATCCAGAGCAGATTGCAATGAAAACAACAGTGGAAAAGAGCTTTAAATTCTGAGGTCACCACATTAATAACAAGCAGCTGAAGAGAGACGACAGCAGAACTCCAAACCAAGAGACGTGGACGAAAAAAAGACAAGATAGTTAGTTTGTTGTTTACAATTAAACTTAATTTAGAACTGGAAGACAGTAAATATAGTCTTCTATTTTCCCTCAGCTTCTGAAGAGACTTTCCTAAAACGTGTCACTTATGATTATTTTGTCTGAGATTAAATTTCAGTAACTCGCCTGTGATAAAGTCACATGTTGTTGCAGTAATTAGAAGTAAAAGTGCAGATATAATCATCATTTTAAACAGAACTCATGAAATTATTACATTTCAGTCCCAGAGGCTGTAATAAAATTATGTTTTAATACTTTAATGCGTGAATAAAAATCAATATATGCCATTTGCAGGGGAAAATAATCTGCTTTAAAACATTAAATTGACCACTGAAAGCATCATTAAATAACGATCGATCACATTCTATTAAAACTGGTGGTCATTAATGGCGACACTGGACGGCCACTTCAGTGGAACAACAAAAAAAAGTACATTTATTCCTCAATAAACTGCAAAAATTGTACAGAAATACAAATCTGTAATAAAAAAAAAGAACAATTGTTCTTCTTCTGCTTGTATTTTACTGAGCTTTTTCATGATTTGAATTAGAAAATACACTTTAAATGTTATTATGTGGGGGAAAAAATCACATTATGTTTGAGAAGTTATGCGTGTGGGACTATTGTATACAATATAATGTATAATAATAATATTTATCATCAGTATGACATCATCAATATCTTAAGAATTTGCTTGGAAAGGGACAAAGTATGAATGAAATGCACCGAGGTTTGACTGAAGTAATCAATATTTTTAATATAATAATTTGGAGGAAACGGAAGAATCGAGGAATTTGCCAAAAAACGATCACGCCACGTCCTGAACGTTAGCTTTAGCATTATTACCCTCTCGTGAGGAGCAGCTCATTCACAACCTAATTTAGCCATTAGCTTTCCTTTAAGAGACACTTCTGCTGCCGTCTGTAGATTTAATTTTTAAATTGTTATTCAAAATGTTTTCACCATCCAAATGTTGAAGATTATGAAGCTGTTTTTTTCCCCCCTAACTGACGTGAGGTTCTCTGGAATTGAGGCTGACGATGACATCTAAACATTTTATTTTCCTTCGTAAATACCGACATTATTTCAGAGTGCAAAAAAAAATTCAATAAATAAATAACACAAACTTTAAGGATTCACTTTACTGGACCGGCGGCGTCTTGCACACTGACGTTTCTCTGTTTAAATCCACAGACCTCAACGAGTGCGAAGAAATCAATCCGTGTGGGAATAACTCCGTGTGCTTCAACACCAACGGCAGCTACTACTGTCAGTGCAATGCCGGGTTCAAGCTGGTTAGCGGGAAGGTTAACTTCACCGCGATTGATGGGCAGTGCCAGGGTAAGTGTGTGTGTGCGCGCGCGTGTGTGTGTGTGTGTACAACCAATGACGTTATTTTGTTTGCCCCCGCTCTCCTGTCAGACATCAACGAGTGTCGGGAAAACCAGAGTGTTTGCGGTCACTTGGCTTCTTGCACGAACCTGATCGGGAACTACAGCTGCACCTGCGGAGTCGGTTACGTCGGCACCGGTCCCAGCAGCTCCAACGGACAGTGCAAAGGTGAGACGTGGACGTTTAGGACGCGTTTGCACGTCGCCGGGTTTTAAAAAAAAACAAACTAGAAAAACGCAACTACGAGTCTCCACAAACGATGATTCCTGAAAGCTCCGGCCAGAGTGGAGCTTTAGAAAAACTCCGTGTCTCCGTTTGCCTCGAAGGATCGGCGACAGAGATTTACATCACAATTCGTGACATCGTGTTTCCGGGACTCTGATTGGCTCATCGTGGCTTCAGCCTTCTTGTTACACTGCCCCCTACAGGTCTGTCCGCTCATAGCAGCTCTGAACCGGGTGTATATGCAGGTCTGTGTCAATTAAGATTTTTTTTTTTTTTGTAAACGTAGAGGGGAAATGTCCCTTTTTAAAAAACAAACCCGGGTATGTGTAAACGTGGCCTCAGTCTTCTTCAGACTGAGCCTTCTCTCTGGTAGACCGGGGGGGTACGACCCGTTCACAGCCGCCCGCCACACTCCAATCCAGCCTCATCGATCAAATCTTGTGCACGACGCTTTGTATTATCGGTGAGTGAGTCAGTTGAGATGATCAGAACGGCACAGATGTAGAAATATGTCAGCATTGATGATAATTTCTCGATTTCGGCAAGTTATTTGTGATCATAACATGAAGCAAAATACTGTATTTTTGAGTTCCATTTTCACGTGGCCAAATGTTTTATGCGTTTGGAGAAGTAAACCGTGTAACTCAAAAAGCACAAGGTGAACTGAGGCAGGATATTGTTGAAATTGTCGTCATTTTATTCCAGGTTTGTCATGTGTCGCAAGAAGATAGTATGAGTTTGTTAATATATTGGTACTTTGCTTTTCAACTTCCTGAGCAGACCCATAGTGCTTTACATGGTTAGCCGCATTCACCCATTCACACAACAGTCCATCCATCCATTGGGAGAAACTCGGGGTTCGGTATGTTGCTCAAGGACACTTCAGAAGGCAGAGATGGGAATCAAGTCTGCAACTGTATGACTGCTCTTCCAACCGAAACTGCAGCCGCTCAACTTGTGCTGAAAGCACATGTGGCCACCCAAATGGAATAAGTTTCACACCCTTTGAGTTAATCGATAAGAAAAACTGACAAAATTTGTTGAAGCTATGCAAAAAAGGGGAATTAAACTTGTCAAGTTCTCTTTTTTTCAAAATGTATTTTAAGCTTGTGCCACTGTGTGCAACGGCGCTCGACTTCCTGAGTGCATTAGAGGAGACAGCACCCAACAACAGAAGCATATAAAACAAGTTCAATTCTTGAAGTGGGAGCTCACGATGTCGGCACGCCGCGGCCATGAGGAGGAAATTAAAGTTAACCGAAGTGCCTCCGCTGTTTGCCGCTTATCACCTCATAGGGATTCATCATCCTGTTTTCCACAGGCTGTCTGGTCCTGATTTAAACGCAGAGAAGTCTGCCTCCGCCAATACCGAGCAATGCCAAGCACGTATAAACACTCTGAATTGAAGAAACCCTCTCATAATGTTTATTTGAAATACGCCGAGACCTTGACGATTGATGCTAAAACACGGCGCGGCGGCGACACAAGCAGACGGTGCTTACGGAAATAATGCCAGTGGTCTCTGTCGTGCTTGTAAATCTAACGGGGGGGTTGGCGAACGTTGCCTCGTTCAGACCAAGTAAGGCTGCAGAACCATCGACAGTACTGATGAATGACACCACTGATAAAATCGGACGGGAATTTTGAGAAGGTTGCTATTCCTCCTTCTGACTGCAACAATCGGAGCTATCATTGTACAAAAAAAACACAATCGTTGCATAATTCTGACATCATAATCGAATCGTTGCCATCCAAGACAAACTGGGTGATTATGGAAGAATGAAGAACTGCACTGTGTCTTAATTAGCGGGAGGAACTGAAATTTGTTCTTAAAAGGTCATAAATGTCTGTATAACTTTGAATTAAACCACAGATATCTCGTGCATTCTGCTACTTCTATTTACAGCTTTTACATTTTCTGAAAGAGCAAAACAAGCTCCCGCGACATGACGAGCCAGTAAAGATCCGAACTGTCACTAAGGTCATTTAGCGTTTTGCTTTCATTCTCGCACGTCTGTGTGACGTCTTCGACGGCAGAAACACACTCGCCACTGCTCTCGTGGAACCTCGGACATTACTGACGCCTCTGCTCTCTGCTCCGGCTCAGATATAAACGAATGCAACGAGGCAGAAGTCAACCGCCAAGAAATCTGCGGAAAGAAGGGAACGTGCAAGAACGTCGAAGGAAGCTACAGGTGCAAATGTCCAAAGGGTTTCACCAACTATGGCAACGACAAGACGCCGTGCTCAGGTGAGTGGGGGTTTTTCTCACTTTTACTGGGTTTTGTGGCTCATAAGCCACATTCTTCCCCAGTTGTGGTTGGCCGTCTATATTAAAAGTTACTCACAGATTAACATATACCCTCTACTGCCACTAGATGGCACTGGGTGACAACAGGATGCTGCTACAGTCACGACATAAAAAAAAAAGAAAAGAAAACTCCATTACTGGTGTATTTGACTGAAACGTCACCAAAAAGGCAAAACCCACACAGCAGAACTTTTACAAAAATAAATAAATGAATGGTGAAATATGCGACAATGAGCCGTTACAGCGATGGAGGACACAAAACATGCTGACGGTGGGCTGAAAGCACGACAGCCCAAGATGAGGAGAAAATTCACAGGTGGTTAATTTAACAGAAAATAAATGTGTCTCACACACCAGTGTGGCTTATATATGTTTAGTTTCCTCTTCATGACCCCTTTTGTCACCCGTGTCTTCAACTCAGCTATGACTGATATTGTTGCGTTGAGTGTTTTCACCTCCACACGCTGATTCATCACCACAAAAATATCTGTACCTTTCTAAATGAAATCAATGGGCAGTTTTCTAGTTCTGCTTTAAATCCTAACGTATGTCTCACTGTAAGTTTTAGCCCCACGTGCATCTTTCGCCTCATTATTTTGGATTGTATCGACTTCTGGACTGTATTTTTTTATTTCGTTATCAATTAATGGCGAGTGCGTCCGTTCAGTACTGATATCCTGCACTGATCTCATCACACTCCTGTCTTCAACACTGAGTGGAGTATCACACCCGACTAGCGAGACGATAACTTCAGGTTTTGATTCTTCTCCTCCAGAGCTCGACTGCGACATTTTCAGTGCTGACAGCAGCCCTGCTGAGGTGAGTTAGATATCCAAAAAAAAAAAAAAGAAGTATAATGAGTTTTTCTAATGTATTTTGACTTAAAACGTCTCCATTCGAGCACTTTGAATTCAGACTTCAGGCCAAGTATCCTGCTAAAGAACATCTCAGCTCATTTTCTCTATGAACTCGACCATCCTATGGTCCCTGTAGGGTTTCCTATCAATGAACTCCATTATGGTGGAAGATGAATAGTCTCATTATTCTGCCTTCCTCTCTTTGTGTCTCTCTTCCCCAGACGTTCGCGGGCCTGGCAGACATTTTGTCCATGATGAGAAACAGCTGTCTGGCTCTGTCTAATCCGAGCCTCGCTGGTGAGGGGAAGGTTGACGGAGAGGCGCTACTGGAGGTCAGAAAATAAAAGAGCGTGAACACACACACACACACACACACATGTTCTCAATCCCTACCTCTCTCCTGCAACTCGTGCAGAAACTCTTCACAGCGACTCAAAAGCTCCTGGAACCTGCAAACTTTGCAAAGGTGAACGTCAGCGAGGACGTGAGCGAGCTGCTCAGCACGGTGGAGAACTCCATCTTGCTCATCGGCCCTCAGCTCAAACACAACCGGACCAAGATGGCCACCACGGAGACAGGTTTGAGATAAGACGGGTCTTCGCCTCGATGAAGGTTTCGGCTGCCGGAGTCGTGCGGTGAAACGTTTCATTTGCCCGAACAGACGCAGAGATCGCTGTCCACAAGGGGAAAACACCACCTGCTGGACCCGTTCTTCTGGCCAATGAGAACGCTCAACTGGACACCGACTGGACCACGGCCACCGGGACGGGAACGTATCCTGGTAAAGCCTCGTCCCGCCTCTCGTCTCGTTTCGTCGGTGGGATACCGATAACACTGTGTGTCTGGCGCAGGTTTCGCTTTGGCTGCCTTGTTGAGCTACAAGAACCTCGACGCCTCACTGAACGACTACTTCGACGGGATCGGAGGATTTGAAAGAGACGGCGCGGATCCCTCCTTCCAAGTGTCCTCCAGAGTTGCGTCCGTTGTGGTGTCCAACCCCTCCACCCAGTCGCTGAGCCGACCTGTCAACATCACGCTCAGACATCTGGAGGTAGGGTTTTTTTTTTTTTTAAACTCTTATCATCAAGAGTTGTTGACTTATGCCGACTTGGGTTTCAGGAGAGAAACGAGTCGGAGGAGGTGAGCTACGTCTGTGTGTACTGGAACCAGCGAGGCGCCTGGGCCACAGACGGCTGCGATAAGGACTCTTCCAACGCCACCCACACCTCCTGCATATGTAAACATCTGAGCAGCTTCGCTGTGCTCATGGCCCTTTATCCCATGGAGGTAAGGGACACTGAGAAAAACCTGCGTAGTGACGGAAACACTTGGTCCTTCAGTGTTCCTCATGCAGAAAGTCACCACGAGGAAACATGACGGACGGTTTCACACCGGCAGCCATCACTGAGATTCAGTCCAACCAGAGTTCGATTTATGGCTGAATAAAACAAGGACCACGTTGAGAAAACACCTCGCGAGCAGATGTGGAGGAACGACCAGTTACTGATCCGTGGTCGGATGATTTCTCGCTTCCGCTCACAAGAGCAGGGACATCTGAAACTGCTCCGTTGTTTGTCGAGAGGGTTTTTAAAAAGGGCCGAACTTCTGTTTTCGATTCTCTTCTTCCTTGGCCTTTTGAAATTTCTAGTCATTGTTTATTTGATTTGAAAAGTTTATTTTAGACGTGTGGGAACAACAAAACAAAAAAATTTACAGCCTGACGTATCCAAAAAAGAGTAGAAAGAAGCAAACCCTATTGACTCCTCCCACTTTATTTTTATTGTACATATTCACCAACAAAATCTAAATTCTCATATTTACAAGAAACAAAATAGTCAATAGAAATATAAGTAAATAATAAAATGTCCTTTTGTTCTGTTTTGTTTTGTTTTTTTTAACTGGGTCGTGAGAGGACGCTGCCTAAGCTCCGCCTCCAAACTGCTCCAACACCTCCCTCCACGTAGAGAAAGACAAAACGACTTCACGTTGTGCGAAACCTAACGCGTCCTAACTTTAAATCCCCTCTCCAGTTCTAACCTCAATCTCTGCTCACAAACTACAAATTTGAATATTTGTAGGAAGTTGGTTGTTTATTGCTTCATTCTTTATTTGTGTTGTTTGAAAATGTACCCGGCCAGTGAAAAAACGAAAAAAGTTATCAGAGGTTTTCAACTGTTTAATGTTTGATATGAAATTATTCCCGTTTGTTTCAAACATTTGGACATTTGGATTTTTGCCTCATATGAAACCAAAACGCCGGCTGATGCGATGAAGAAGCTTCGCTTGATGAAAACGTTTGTCGAACACCTGCAACAACCTTCTGCAGTGAGCAGAACCGCGCGGCGAGTTTCAGTACTCACGTGCAGACTCCATTCCTCCCTCCAGCCAGACTTCGGGCTCCTGCTGGTGACGAGGATCGGCCTGACGCTCTCCCTGCTGTGCCTGATCGTCTGCATCCTGACCTTCAGGTTCTGCCGCTCCATCCAGGGAACCCGCACCACCATCCACCTGCACCTCTGCATCTGCCTCTTCATGGCCGACCTCATCTTCCTTGTCGGCATTTCACAAACTGACCCTGAGGTGAGTTAAAAAAAAAAAACAAACCTTTCAACACCCTCTTCTCAGACAGGAAGTATGCGGTTGTAGGGATTACAGTTATCTGTACACCAGACACGTGATAAAATCAGAGTGAAAATTTCAACAATTTCTTTAAAGGATATTGCAATAATTAACTGACTTCAAACTCGTGTCCGACAACGTGTTGTAACACTGAACAAAATACCGCGTGACATTATAGAAAATTCAGATATTTACAGTATTGCTGTCCTACGACACAATTTATAGAAAAGGAGCACAAACTAAGACTGACTGGGTTCATGTGTGAGAATTCATAGTGATTAGCAGTGTACAGTTCTTATGTTCAAGCAAAAAAATGTTCTGTATTTTAAACAAATTAATCAATCGGGTGGAAATAGAAGATTGTTTTTCGCTAAAGCAAGTTGGCCCATACGTCAAGAAAATACTCGATTAGAAAACGATGATATGTCCTGATATATTTTACACCCACACATCCAGAATGGACATTTACTGGTCCAATTAAAATGATGAACAACTCCATAAACAGAAGAGTAAAAAGAAGCGGGAGAAAGTAGTTGTAGTAGGTGTATTGGTATTTTTAATTTAGCTAGATATGAAAAGTGTATAAGAGATGTCATATTTCTGGTTTTCCATTTGCGTGTGTATTGAAAGTCATCGGTTTGGCAATTAAGAGTGAAGAAAAAGATCTTCACATACTCTTTTCTGTTTTGTGTTACGCAACCGTGTTTGAAATAGAAGAAAACATTAAGAAACACTTGCTTTAGACACACACACCCATCTCAATATTTCACATATAGTTTTCACATACATCAGTGTTTTCCTTTACTTCATCATCGTCGGCTTTGAGGAGGACATAAAGACGTGCACAGATAATCAAATGCAATAACCTGCCTGGAAAACATGCCCACAGCCCGAGGAGTCGGAAGTGATGAACGATGGTCAAACCATGGAATTATTTCACACGACTCATGTTTTGCATGCTACAAACAGAGCGCGCTATTGAGTTCAAAAGGCTCTTTCTATGCTAACATGTGTGCATTCCCGCAGCCTTGTGGTTTTCCTCGAGGCAACAACAGAGAAAACGTGGACGTTTCCACAGATCGCTCTCTTGACATTGATTACAGTGGAACACCACCGCAAGATTCATCGTTGTTGAAGTTGGTTTCTACTTACGAGACGCTAACAACCCAAAATTAGCCCAAATTGTAAACTACTGTGACTCAATAGTAAGATTTGGAAAACTTGCTGATCAGTTTTGTTTTTTTTTAATATAATTATTATTGCAGCATGTGACCCACTATGAGGTTGCCGTGACCCACTGCAGGACTAAACTGCTAATAAAGTATTTACTGAAACCTGTCTTTCATTTGACATAAATTGTCACTTCTACTTTCGCTAAAGTGAAGAATCTGACAGCTTATTTAATTAATCAAATGCCTTCTTTATCATTTGACAATCACAAATATATCTATACCATAACAGATCCTATTCAACGCTCGTAGTTTTTCTCTCGAATTATTTACATTTTGAAGAGGAACCCTCCATATTAGTGAGCATGCGTATGTCTATCTACTACACTGTTATTGTTCTGTGACAATCCGCTGATCATCACACAGAGACAGGTCGACAGATTGACCTCAAGAATTGACCTTCGGGCAATTTAGTGTCACCAATTAATCTCAAAGGCATGTTCCTGGACTGGGAGGGATCCGAAACACACAGGTGGAAAAAAAAAAAAAAAACTTTGCAGGTTGGAGACCTAAAGGAGACGGGTCACCGCGGTGCGTCCATAAGCAAGACCCCCTG
>OMNM01020259.1:14011-26802 GCA_900302745.1 Parablennius parvicornis | reverse complement strand
TTCCAGACTGATGCTAAAAATGTAATGAATCTATTGCCCCAAGATGTGAATTTGAGTGTGTGCGGTTGTCTAGCTCTCTGGCCACATTTACATGTACGAGGGTATTTAAAAAAAAAAAAAAAAAGTCATATTTCTCTGCGTTTCTTGCATTTACATGTAAATGCAGCTACGACTCCCCACAAACAATGATTCCTTAAAGTTTTGTGACATAGCTTCATGCTTCCCATTAGACTGCCCCCTAAAGGTTTGGCTGCTCATAGCAGCTCTGAACCAGGTGGATATGGAGTCCATGTCAAGAAAGATTTTTTTCAACATAGAGGGGGAAATATCCGTTTTTATAAAAACCTGTTTACGTGTTAACGTAGAGTCTGTTTGCCCTGTGAACGACTTGAGACATCCAGGATGTAACCTGACATCACCCGTCGTTAGCTGCGGCTGGCTGCAGCACCTTGTGATGCTGCACTGGACAAAGCGGTATAGAAGATGTAGAATTTTTTCTCACAATTTCAAAGTATATAATACATAAAGCCAGGAAAAGGCAAGGATATTTTAAAGCAAGAGGAAAGAAAAGTTGAGGGACCACAGAGCATAAAAGAGAGAATAAAAAGACAAACATTATCTTCTATTATTTATATTTTCTATTTTTACAGCAGAATGTGCCCCAACAAGAGCACTCCTCTACTTCATTTTTCAAGATAGCCATTAGAGTCAACATAAAAACGTTATATTTACAAATCAACTGCTTCATTTAAGATAAAACCCACAATGGCTCACTATGTCACTTTGCAAAAAAAATCTTTTCCAGACATCAGAAGTTTGGTCACACTTGTCATGGGACTTTAGCGTTTTGGCGCCTGTGACATAATTAGTGGAGAAAAACACAATTTAATGGCGATTCAGAGGATCTAAATGTCTCTTTGAAGATAAAGTTTGCATGTCCTGTTAAGTGATCACATTAGTGAGGCGCACAGACTCGCTGGCGTTAAATGAGGAATTAGCCACCCACCAGCGCAGACATACATGGTGCACTACAGTCGGCTTCTAAAGATCAGTGTGCAGCACAAAACTTGCACAAGGATGCTCGTCAAGACATTTTGATTTATCCTAATTTAATGCAGGACAACCTTAACCTTAAAGCAAATTGTATACACAGTATACACTGTATATACAGACGTGTAATTATTGACTCCATATATCTTTTGAAAATATAAAAGGACATTTTATACCAAATCTTTTTTAATCTATGTCTTTCATTTGAAATTGTTGCGAAGAACACATATTCACAATTTTTTTTTATAACTTGGTCGTATGTATCTCCCTCTATCTGAGATGCTCTATCCCCTCTTCTACCCGAGTAAAAAAAAAAAAAAAAAAAAAACAGAGCATGTGAGTCTGTGTGTGTTTCTGCTACAGTAAATCTGCATGTGTGGGCTGCTGGAACTCAGTCTTAGTGGCAGAGAATAAATTCTAACTATTGCTACTGTCTGGGTAGGTGGGCTCCGTTTGGTTTTTTTGGCACTTTTAACACCTTGGCATTTTCACTTGGTCTAAAAGGCACTGGTATAAAACTCATCATTATATCCATGATCAAGTTAATTATCTTGAAGGTAATAATATTGAGTGTGACTTTCGAAAAACAACTTAGTGATCCTGACGTTGTTAGTAGAATCATAATTGTGTGGCAGTTTCGTATAATATGCACTTACATAGTCTTGGTTGTTTCTGTTTTATATTCATCTGTTGCTGAAACTATGTACACCAAAGTGACATGGGATTTACCGAATATACTACAAGCAATAACAACATGATATAACGTTGTTGGTTGTTTTTTTTTTTTTTGTTTTTTTCATAACATGGTATGAGGATAAGGAAATCATATTTTTTTTTTATCATATTCCGACTCTTCGCCTCAATGGGGCGAAAAAAGCAGTGATACCCTAAAATATCATCCGCTGATTAAGCTCTCAAGTTTGTTTGCTTTCAGGTTGTGAATAGCTGCGAGCTTATTAGTGACATGTTCATTTTAAGAGGTTTTCTAAGGTGTAACTGTTCACACCAGTTGCAGAAAAAGCCACAAACCTATACAGCTGGAAGGAGAGCCCCAGGAATTTAGCAAAGAACAGAATATTAAACTGGAATGATCTGAGACCCACCTGCCTCCTCAGTCTGTCTAAAAAAAACACCACGATAATATTACACCCCCGAGAAGTCGATATGGAATCGGTTGTCTCATTTATTTTCTGTGCATCTTGATTTTGAAGGCTCGTCATGAAATATTCAGACGAGATCTTATTAAATGAAGTGACTGGGCAAATTCTTGAAGTCAATAAGAAAACAGCACCGATGTGTCACAATATGGGTCACCCTCAAAAAGAGGTCCAACAAATGGCACCTTTATGTGACTTTTCTGAGCAGCATGGAACAGCTAATGGAGCTCTGCAGCGGTCAAACAGTTTGTGCCAAAATTGCAGGGACAAATATTATCGGCTTAAATGCAAGTGCTGCGCAATTATTGACAGCAGCAGGGCATCTAAAATATCACATCACAAGATGCACCATCCAAAAATGAATAGAATAGAATAGAACGGATAAACGGTATACAATGGATGGTTGGACGGACGGAGAACACAATTGAGTTGAACTGTATGCACGTCCTATAAATGTTAAAATTGACAATAAAATCTGGAGAGTTTGGTTTTAATTTTGGTTATTTCTTTAACCTCTCCTCATGTACACATGAGTGCCACAGCTTGTGGTGCCAGTTTATGACCAAAAACACCTGCATATCTATTGCCATCAGCCTCAACTGTACTTTGTATTTAGTGCTAACTGCCAAACAGATGGGAGCGCGGCAGCACTCTGAACTGAGGTGGTGATTGTGGTAAACACTCATCTTCACATCATCCTGACATCAGTTAGAGGATCGTTTAACAGAGTAAGGGGAATTCAATTAACAGAAGACAAAAAGGAAACTGTCCATTAAAACATAAATGTTGATTAGACTGTGGTGATGAGAAGCAATATCATGGAGTGATAAACCGGATGAATGTAGGAGGAGACAGGCCCAGATGCCGGAGGAGCCCAGGCCCGGACAGCTGGTAGTATTGTGTGACTTGGCGAGAGGACCCAAATGCATGAGGTGGAATGTGGAATAGATCAAATAAATAGATAGGTAGAGATGAATGTGTCTCTTGATAAATGAAGACAGGATGTGAACAATCAGATTTCTGTTCCTGATCTCTTGCATAAACTTCATCATGTACAGTACGTTGTGACGCCGATGACAGCGGGTTGTGAGCTGCAGGCTCAAACAACATTGACGAAACATTCTGTTTTGCCCAGACAATTCCACTTTTCACATCCTGTCTGGGGCATGTTCATGTTTCTTAAAATCTTGAAAATGTATGTTTCTCACTGTTGAGCATGACTGGGACTGATTAGTAGAGTGATTTGTTGCGCGTGAATCTCCAATAGGCTTCCGTATGGGTGACGCTACGCTCAGCGCATCAGTGTTGCTTATAATCTGCCAAGAAAACTGTTTCTTAAAATAGAATCTTTATGGGGATCATTTTTAATCATTTACATTTTTGAATTGAAAACTGCTGGCCGACATTGTGTTAAAGCTGCTGAATGGATGCTGCTGAATGAATAACACAGAAGTTACTTAGAACAATACAAGATTTTATTTATTTATTTTTCTATCCTGTATCACCTAATAGACACTATTACTATTATAAATATATACACAGAACAGGCTTTATTTGTATCCTTTTTATATCCAACAACCAAGTTACATTGACACACAACTTTGATTCTTTTAAAAGTAGAAGGGAATCCTTTTTTTCCAATAAACCTTGAAAATATTTTCACCCTAATTTGTGCATGATTGTATACATACTGGAATATGAGTCACTTTGTATAACTTAGGAATTATATATAAGACCTTATCTTCGTCATCACAGGTAGATTGCTGCTTAGTCCAATTTACCTTTCAGGTGCACGAGTCATCAGTGGACTTGCACCGTTTACAGGGCGACTACGTAGATCACATTGTGCACTTAAATGTGTGCAAGATTCACTGTTTACTTTTTAGGTTAAACCAGCAAATCACTGATCTGCTGGAACCTCATTATCAGCTTTTACTCTGCACTTCGACTCATTATTTTTGGAGGATAAGCATGTTGACACTTTCAAGCAAGCTGCATCGCATCGCATCACACTGTGACTATACTGGTGGTATACTAAAAAAAAAAAAAAATACAAATACAAATAAAGAAGGAGTTGTTGGTGTTGATGGTGTAGAGCTTTCCGCATTGAATAAGTTTAGAAAAAATGGTTTGGAGCAACTGGTTGCACAAAGCTTCAGAACAATAACCAGTATAAAAATCCATACCTCCCACATTTATAACAGAATACAACAAAATGTCTATAATTGCAAGTCAGCTGGATGAATGAGGTGAATATTACCAGACTCCTTTAAGTTAAACACTCATTCAGACTGTGCAATTCCAAATGTCTTATTAACCCAGATGCCATTCATTAACATCACCATGCTCGTTTCTATATTGGACTTCCTGTATTACAATCCTGCAACAATTATACAGTTGTCAAGGATTAAGGGATCCCATTTTTGAGAGCAGTCACAGAGATAAGCAGTCCTTTTTCAGGAGTCAACAAATTTAAATTAGAAGCAGTCAAGCAAGCTCCTGTTGTAATGACCGTGCTATTATACAGTCTTCGATCAGATTGATACCAAAAGACTTGAACTACTTTAATTTGAAGTAATTTGAACCTTTAACCGCAGCTTCATTATGAAGCTTGATGCTTTGAAATATTAATATATAATAGATATATGATCATAAATTGAGCATGGTTTAAGAGTTTTACCCTCATTAATGTCATGAACTTGAGCCATAACTTGATCACGAACGAGTATTAAACACACAACGTCCAACAGAGTTCTGTCCGCATTAGGTTTTGGATAGTGGGTCGTTTCCCCATGTGATATTTAAGATGAACTGGACTGTTGCCATAACAACACCGAGAGGCATGGGCAGTGAGTTCCCTCTTCCTGAAATAGCCTGCAAAATTGTTTAAACAGATAACTGGGTATCTGGCTGCTGGCCAGGAGCGTGCCCCGGTGCCTCATGGGATATTAATGGCAGCCCAAGCTGAGGCAGGTCTGCAGTGAGGGAATAGATCTCAGATCCAGTGTGGCACATCTCCCCTAATCAAAGCTTTAAAATCAGCTGTGCCTGTGCTAATTGGTCGTATTGCAATCTGAGGATGTCTCCGTTTGCTATTGAATTAGAGCAATGAGGGGCTGCTGGGAGGCGCGTCGTAGGAGTACAGGTTTCTAAGCTCAAACCACTCTTCGGATTAAATCGCCTTTCCATGTTGTATTTGCCTGGTACTTCCAAATTTGTACAGCATATTCAGGGTTTCAAACAAGGCTCTTTTCAGTTTGTCTTTCCTCGCCACACTCCTATTCCTTCCCTCTCTTTCCCAATGTCCTGCCTGCTGGGGCCGCTGGTAGATAAATATCAGCTCCTTTGACAGCAGTCTCCATGCACATTTCCCCAGTGAGCCCATGGGCCCCTTGATGAAAGTCATTCGTCAATGCTGCGGGATGACCTGTCCACACTGACCATCGTACACCTCCACCCTGACCACTAGACTGTGAAGGGGATGTCTCCATGAGCACCCTCACACAACGCCAAATCATGATTTAATGCCTTTAATTTACACTGTCTCGGGGGCTTATCAAAAGGTTAGCTGTGGAGCACTGAGACAAGTTTATAAAGGTCTTGCCGGGACACTGCTGCACAGGACACGAGGTATACTGTAACACACTGAATTTTGGATCGCTCATTCTGTTGTACCTGACATGAAACCCTGATCGGTGTCCTAACTTCCTATTTAACGTCATGTTTTGTTGTGCGGTGGCAAGTGGTGCATGCTCTTCTGTTCTTCCGTCCCAGCGGATGAGACGAGACACCACCATGTGAAGCTGAGTGAGATTAATGCGTGGTAAATGGAACATGTGTCGGGTTGACAGTGTAGATGATGAATGATGCCTCGGCGGGAGATGGAGAGTGACAGGCTGAAAACAACATAGTAGAGGCGGGGACATTCCCAAGAATATTCCTCCCAAATATTTAGAGAGCCTTCAGCATGGAAGTGCCAACCACAGATGCTGTCTAACTCATCCCCGAATCCACTTGATGCAATTTGCTGTAATACTTTATCATAGGAGTTCCATGGCAAGCTTGTAATTGAAAGTGATGAAATGGTTAATTATGCAAGCCTTTGTTGGACGGCAGTGTGCGAAGCAAATTCTGTTGCTGGTTTTGGTCTGTTGTGGGCAATCAGAACAATTTATGACTCCCATCATCATCGCTTGAAGTAATGTCATTGGAGGGCATATGGAACGGTAAATCCTGTTCCCAGGTTCCAGGTTACTGTAAATGTTCCTCCTACGCAGGCAATCAAAGAGATAATGCATGTAGCAATACACTCCTGTAGGTCAATACGAAAGTCTGCACAAAAAACACTGAAGACAAAGAGAGTTTAATTAAGAGGCTATAAGATATAAACTTGTTAATATTTGATTGATTTGAAGTATTTTTCACATCAGTCTTGAGTGGTAGATATAGACGTATGCCTAACAGTAAAACATCATGTACAGTATAGCTTACAGTCATTTTCAGAGCAGAGATGCTGGAGACCTTCTGTGGTGTTTAGTCCATGCTGGTATGATAGCATCAATCAGTTGCTGCAGATTTGTTAGCTACACATCCATGACACCAATCACCTGTAGCCCTGATCGAGTACTGTCGACCCTGGAGGGAATTGGACTACAGTCCAGTGACCTCAGTTTCACGTTAAGAAAAATACTGTGATGATTCAAATCTTTTGACATGGCAGTCAAAACGGTGCACTACAAATGAAATTAACCAACAACAATTCTCAAGAAGGCTTTATCCAATCTTATTTGATGGCAAATGTCTCATAACATGTTTGGCAAATATCTTCACATCATCACAGAAACAGCCTGAATTTTTAATACAAGGCTTGTTAAAGCCTGAGGTGTAACAACAACAACATAAAATGTAACAATGACCCAAACTGTTATAAAATATGTACCGGTAACTGGTTGAATGTAACAAAAGTGCTGAGCCCGAAATGTAATAAAAGAAATACAATAACATCCAAAATGTAACAATTGGTCAATAATGTAACAAGACTAAACACATTTAATATTACATTATGGGGTAGGCAAAATATTTCCCCTAATATTGTAATAATTGTATTACATCATAAAGTGAGTCAATGATTTATGGTTTGGACTTGAACTTGAACTGCTTCAATTTGAAAAACACTGAAAGAATGAGTTCTAAATGTTTGGATTATTAGTTTTTTATTGTTGTTTTTTTTTATATATATGTATCTATATACAGTTTATGGTATTGATGTGATTTCTGTCGCTGTAATCTATTTCTCGTCATTAGTATAAAATTATGTATAAGCATTAAACATATTCAGATCGCATTTAAAATCTTGTTAAATCTCGTTACATTATTGAACAGTTGTCACATTTTGGGTTTTATTACATTATATTTTATAACAAATCAGGTCGTTGTTACAGGTCAGACTCTAACAAGGCTTAATGGTTCTGAGTTGTTTACTAAATTTTGAACTGACTGTTTGAATCTTGATGAATTACAAACTGAGATCTGACAAATTTTTTTCCCCAAAATTTATAGTGGCAAATTCGGTAAGTTTCGCCGATATTTTTTATAGTTAACATCATACAGTCACAGATGGTTCCTGCAGGAAATCTCACTGTCATCGCAAAAATGGAAAAACAATTACTCACAAAATTTAATAAATGTTAAAAAAAAAAAAAAAAAATCTAAAAAGAGCTAGGAAAAAAAAATATTCTACGTGATTTATTTATTAAAATTGCCAAGTTTGCATCCTTCCTGGTTAGTTGGCAAGTGATGCTAGTTCAAGCTCGGCCTCCCCTCAGAATGAACAATCAAATAAAATCAGTAGATTATGAACGAGCCAAAGAAACATTCTCCTTGTTGAGAGTCTGATCAGGAATAAATGGTTAGGCAGTGTTTTTAGAGGAATGTGTCAGCATTATCTGTTGTATCCACTTATCTCCAAACTGCTGTGTGAAGCTTTAAGAGGTGAACTATAGAACAGACTTGTCCAAACAGATCCATCAGCTATGTTGTTTACATGGACTCTGATTGGATCATGAGCAGGTTTCACTCCACCTCCACTGACTCCATCATGGTTTCAAAATGTAATCAGATAGTAGTGTTTACATAAAGAGATTTTAATCATATCGTCACTTAATGTGATTACTTATTGTCCATGTAACCTCTGATATTGTAGATCACTAATGTGATGTTTGTGACCAAGGCTTTCAGTTATATTCACTTTTCAAAGAATAAGTCTTGGTTAGATATTTGTGTTTATGACAAGTTGAGGTGATGTTCTTAGATAACGCTACAATAATACAGACAAAATATAGATACTTCATGCTCTTGTTATTTTGAGATATGGATCTATTTTCAGCTTGATTATTGTTTTAAAGTCCACATTTTGGTGTATATTTGTCTGTCTCTGCATATTTACCCTCAGATTTTACCCTCAAAATTTATTCTATAATTATTATCTCTCGATTTTATCCCCCACATCTGAACTGTTTTGGTTTTAATCATCCACTCCTGAAGACCGTGTTGAATAAATTGAATTTTCGACATGTTTTATTGAGGAAATGATTAAACAAAATGTTATGTTTTGCAAAAACAAATTGAATCTAATATTTTCTTCATCTAAAGTTCAAACATCAATCATTTTAAATAATTCAATTATAATTCAATTCTATTACAATTCTATACATGTCATGTTTTGACATACAATGTCACAAACCTCTTAATATAAAAGATTTTAAGCAGTGAATTCATGTTGATATGAGTTCGTTTGGCATTTTTACCTTGTCCTCGCTGTAGGGATTGCTTATTGCAATATTTGCAGAGTTGTGGGTCTCATAATCTTTCATATATATTCATATATCCATTGACATTGTTCCAATGTAAAGTGCATTTACAAATAAAATGTATTATAATTATTATTATAGATTTAATTGAGATGTCCTCACATATTCTTTTGTCACATTACCAATAGAATTAGTTAATTTCCCATAGTCACTGGAAATAATGCCATCTAAGTGCTCTTTATCTGCACAGATGAGGAAGGGGCTGGTGAACAGATGGTTTCTCTGGGATTTTTTTCCCACAATAGATGACTGATTCCTGACTCGTGCAAAGTCTACATGAATTGGAACAGGCTGTTAATTCTTCACAGTTACTATGGCAAAATTACAGAGCTTACTATCACTTTGTGCGGCGGCTTTGCTTCAGTTATTCTCAAATCCCAACAATGATGGTAACAATTCTTTAGAGTCACCTTATATCAGTGCAGATTCATTGATAATGTGTTGGAAATAAGCACAAACCACACAAAAGTGTCTTCTCTGATATTATATCTCAGACACCTTCCAGGTAGAAACTTGCTCACCTTCAGGTTTCACTTGATTATGTTGGTCAGATGTAAAGAAGTCAAGTCCTCGTCTCAGTTCTCCAAAACTGTGTCAGGTACAGCATTTGAACCATGAAAATTACAAAGAGCAAAATCAGACAATGAAGCAACCACAAGAACAACAGCGAGCACCAAACCTTCATCTTCAACCCTCTGTGTCTTATTTCTCACAATAGATCAGTTAGAACCTCACACCTGAGGAGCAAGGAATCCTCAACGAGAAATGCATTGAGTTTAAACTCTGCATGCATACAGTTATTGATAGAGTAAAGTGGAGAAATGGAATGTTCTTTCTACATTTTCTCGACATCCCTCCCACAAATGCCACCCACTGTGTTGGCAGAGTAGGCATACTACTACAAGAGCAGACTTCACTCCAAAAGGACTACAATGCAGTGTGGTGGAAGGATTTGGCTCATTTCTCTGCCGGATCCTGCTTTTACCTAATGGCGTGTGTAAAGTTGGCTGCGCGACCACTTCATGTTGTATGGCCATATCGTGCCATACATGCTGCTCCAGGATAGTACCAATAAAATGCTTTTAGCCATGAAAGGTTTTGTGCGTGCAAATTCTGAAAGTCCCCTTTCCATACTAGTGCCAGCAACATCTGGAATACAGTAACAGTCAGAAGTGTTCACGGAGAGCATTGAGGACAAGCCAAAATGACAAGGATACAGTTTGTTGGGAGATTTATTTTTAATTCTTTTTATTAAAAAAAAAAAGGAGAAGAAGAAGTGTGGTGCAGTGCAACAGAAAATGCTTCCAATTCTATTATACAATAAGAAAAGTCAAAGATATTCAAATCATAAATCTGCATGACCAAACACAACCAGAGGAAGTGTCCTGAATACACATGGTCTTGGGAAAAGTTTGATCCCAGGGCACTGTGCTCTCTCACATCCTCTTCTCCCTCTACACTTCCAATTTCCATCACAACACAGACAGCTGCCTCCTCCACAAGTTCTCCGATGATATAGCCATTGTTGGTTCTGTATCGGGGGGAAAGGATCTGGAGTATAAGGAGGTCATCACCAACTTGGTGGACTTGGGAGGTCAAAATCATTTCCTGATCAACGCCAGTAAGATGAAGGAGATGGTGAGAGACTTAACGCGGGCAGGCGCCGACACACACTCTGGTGAACATCCAGGGTTTGGACATAGAGACAGTGAACTCCTACAAATACCTGCAAATACCTGGGTGTTCACCTCAACAATAAAGTCACCTGGACCACCAACACGATGTCCTGCACAAGATGGGCCAAAGCCGACTCTACCTGCTGAGGAGCTTGAGGTTCTTTGGAGTCTGCAGGATTCTGTTAAAGACCTTTTATGACACTTTGGTAGCATCAGCTATCTTCTATGCAGTGGTTTGCTGGCACTTCTCTGCTCCAGTCAGGGACAGGATCAGACTGAACAGACTGGTTAGGAGGGTTGGTTCTGTCCTTAAGATCTAGTTCTGTCCTGTAGGCCTGGTTCTGTCCTGAAGACCTAGTTCTCTCCTAGGGACCTGCTGCAGACCATCCAGGAGGTGAGTGAGAGGAGGATCCTGGTAAAGCTGGAATCCATCATGGATAATGCCTCTTATCCCCTCCACCACTGTAGGGGCATTAACCAGTAGCATTAACCAGCTCCACCACACCGTAGGAGCATTAACCAATAGCTTTAACCAGCTCCACCACACCGTAGGAGCATTAACCAATAGCTTTAACCAGCTCCACCACACCGTAGGAGCATTAACCAGCTCCACCACACCGTAGGAGCATTAACCAGTAGCTTTAACCAGCTCCACCACACCGTAGGAGCATTAACCAATAGCTTTAACCAGCTCCACCACACCGTAGGAGCATTAACCAATAGCTTTAACCAGCTCCACCACACCGTAGGAGCATTAACCAGCTCCACCACACCGTAGGAGCATTAACCAGTAGCATTAACCAGCTCCTCCAGTGTCAGACTGCTGCAGCCACCAATCCAGGAAGGAGCTTCCACGTCATTCATACCTGCTGCTGTGAGTCTGTTCAACAGCAGGAACTGAGTCATAAACCAATAACAATGTCCTGAAACTGTTGCACTGCAAACATTGTAAATATTATCACTAGCGAATACTTTCCCCCCTGCATTACCATATGTATATGCATATATACTTATATAATTAATCAGTTTATATATACATAGTCTATTCTCTTGCGGGCAACAGTCCTGTCTGTATCTTGTCTCAACACCAGGCCACCTCCTCTACCAGGATCTACAGATGACTATTTTTACTCTTCTGCCAGGAGTAATTCCTGCCGTGTCTGGCTGAATTCTGCTCTTGCTGAGTCCTGGCTGTGATAAACGGAGGCACATTGCTGTAAAGCCACAATCGTGATGTTAAGTCTGTCAATCAATATGATCTCTGTCAATCACCGCTTCTCCTGAAGAGCTGCCAGCTGGGCTTTGCAGTGATTGATGATGGACGAAGGGGACTGAGTTTTGATTTGTTACCGTCAAGATTTCAAGCATGCTGATCAAGTGTGTTGTTATTGGGAAAAGTTTTGCTGCCCCCAATAAACCCACAAGTCACCACATTCAACAACAACAAAGAAATCACAAAGAATGATGTCCATAATAAATAATTCAGATGTTTGGGTGAGTGCTTTGTATTGCAGATTGAAGGATTGAATAGTGTGAATATTTTTTTTTCAAGCTCACTGTCATGTGGTATTTTAAGATAAAACAACATCTAATTATATCTCAACATAAGATCATTCATTTTGTGTTTTGCTTTGTTTTGAGCAGCTCTATGGTCGGGTAAAGGTATTTCTGGTATAAAGTCATTATTAGTAAACTTCTTTTGGCGACTTTTTCTTCAACAAAATGTCCACAAATCACAGCGGTATACCGCTCGGAAGCTTTTTAGCCCAGTTGTGTGAATTATGTGTAATAGTCACCGTTGGTACCGATTTCCTTTTTCCTCTCAGAGTTCCCTCCTCCAACAAAATGCCTGCCAGCGTGATAACCGAGCTAAACACAGAGAGAAAATGAGAGAGCGCTCACGAAGTGGACGGACACCTTCTACAAAGAAAAACTCTCGTGTACTTGCTAAACTTTTTTTTTTTTTTTTTTTTTTTTTTCTCTTTTTTCTTCTTTTTTTCTCCTTTTTATTTTTTCTCGTCCCTTTTTTCTCTCTTTTC
>OMNM01020259.1:2232-13991 GCA_900302745.1 Parablennius parvicornis | reverse complement strand
TTTTTTTTTTTTTTTTTTTTTTTTTACATAAGCGCAGTATTCCTTCACGTGTGAAATAGTCTTTTTTTTTTTTTTTCTCCCTGCACACAATGGATGTTCAGTATCAGCAGTGACATTCACACTTATTCCTCGATGGATTTTAAGCACCAAACAATCAACATAAAAGTTTAACTTTCATCCCTCCTGCATGCTGGTTCTCCTCGCAGAGTTTGTACAGCTGAGCGAATAAAAGGGTAAATATTTTTTTTCAGAGAGGCTTTGTTCTTTATGGCACGCTTTTTAACCACGTTCTGATCAAACAAACCTAGCAGACTGTTCTGGGGCTTTAAAAAATTATTTATGATAAAAGCGGAGATGCCAGGGTTGGCAGTTTTCTAATCCTCAGATAGCCTGATATTAGGAATATTTGTAAAGTGTGTTGTTCAGGCACTACGTACTGTAACAATGTTTGAAGAAAAAAAAAAAAAATGGCAAAAAGAGAATCGGGGCTGTGAAAGTCTGCAGTAAAATTGAACTCCTTATGTTGTTTTGTCTTTTTAAACCTGCTGTGCATCACACGCACTTACAAACAGACTAAGAGATCAGTTTCTCTTTGTCACATTGTCCCGTGCCTTCAGAATAAATTCAGTTTGGAAGCTGGAAAAGCAAACTAACATTAAGTTTTGAAGGTAACAACCATTTGAGATGCAGCCAAATGGAAATCCTGCTTATGTACAGCGACTATATATCTGTACTATAACTTATAAAGAGTTTTATTAATTGTTGATTTAATCACTTCATGTGATATTTAATCAATACCGGTTTGAAGGCTCAATAAACATTCAGTTTATTACCCACACACCTAAAGTGTGCTGATTTAAACTGTAATTGCATCTCAGTGTTTGATAAATTTAGATTTGAGGTTAGAGAAGCAGACTTGAAGGTTTGAACCCTACAGCTGACAGGTCACCACACTGAGCCCCTGAGCAAGACCCTGGATCCCCAAAAAGCTTGAATTAGAGCCACTGAGCTCCTCTCTGACTTAGTGAACTTTGACCTCTACTAACTAAAGTGGTTAAAGGTCATGGCCTTACCTGAAGATGGAATGAAGTGTGCAGACTTTCACTGGTCGGAAACACAGTGATGTTTGTTTTTAGACATAGCCTCTCCTACTGAATACATCCATCTGCTGCTTTATCCAACTCAGGGTTAAAATGTGAGTTAAATGATCAAATGCGTTCAGTGTTATTCACAATCTAGTTTCATTTCTTCAAGAAAAAAGAAATGGCTAGTGGAAATATTGATTGCCTTTTAACTTTGGCAAGTTATCTGAAAAAGTTAAACGTGATTTAGATCCTGCATTCTACCAGTGCTGGTTGGCAGGACATTAACAGAATCTTAATGAGCACCGAATTATTCCATTTTCTTAAAAAAAAAAAAAAAATGGAACACCCACATTCTGAAAGACCTGTTACAAAGTCTAACAACTTATTTCAAAATGCGGAAAAGTCTGTTAGAAAATGCGTTCAAGAATTGTATCACAAGATGCAGCATTATTGTATATTGAGTTGAACATTTATTACATTTTTACACATTGCACCGTTATTACATAATGCAGCGCTGCACACCTTCACACGATGAGGCGAGGGCACTAATCGTTACATATCTGTGCAGCCCTGTAACACCAGGTACCTTTAAATGCATGTTTATTGACTGAGGAAGGACACCGGGGAGGCGACAACACAGGGAGAACATGCTGACTTCACACGAAAACACAAACAGAATCCGGACTGAGGTGACTTTTACAGCCTTCTTTCTTTTTATCTCGGAAGAAACCAAAAAACAAGCAACGGCATTGCGAGGTATAGCATTGTTCTTAGTTAGGGCGAAATGTGTTTACTCATTACAGATAACCCAATTCAATCGGGTTTGATATTCAGACTGTCAGAACACACATATGTTCCTAATTTATCCTCCACACTGCACTTTTATTTCACTTGCTTCAAAAACAAACAGACACACGAGAGCTTTGCTTTTGTTACTTTGCGCTGGTGAATTTCTCCCCCTTTACTTTGTCTTAATTCTAATCTTAAAAATAAGCAAAATTCCTCTGAGATGCTGGAAGCACATCTGCAGCCCTTCGCAAACACGGAGATAATGAGGTTGCGAAAGAAAAGAAAAATGAAAAGGAAGGAAAAGTTAGTTTGCATGAGGAGATTCCTTTCAGGCAGTCGAGGCTGGTGTGTGTGTGTGTGTGTGTGTATGTGTGTGTGTGTATATATAGCAGAGCAGGCTTGTGTAAGGGGGTGTGCATGCTGATGGCCATCGATCGAAACAGAAGGTGTTGTCTGGCACTTCAGGCCATTCACACAGACTTCTGGCTTTGAGAGCAGAGTTATATTAACAACTTTGCCAGTTTGTAATTAATATGAATCTGTTGTTGAGTTTTATGTGCCCTGTTTTTTGAAGACCGGAGCCGTTTTTTGATATTATATAGAAATACAATGGAGATATCCCTCTGTGAGATAAAATGACCTCCCTAAAGAGAATTTTTCTTACGCTGCAAAAGCAAAATGTACAAATAAAATGTCTGTCTTGACACTTCTGCCATCAGTAACTAAAACCTGATCCCAGAGTGCGAGGCATCTTCACTGCAAATGCTTATATGTATGTTTGTAAGTTAATTTTTTTTAGAGATATAGTAATCTATCCAAAGACACAGTAGATCATCAAAGAAGCTTCTTTAATGGCTGAGTGAAATTTCATTGTTGTCACCAGCATTCAGTTGTTCGAGTCGTATTGAAACGGAAGTTGCAGCTATATATATTTTTTTAAATTGGGTAACAGAGCAAACAACTTGACACGATCAGTTTTGTGAAAAAAAGATACTTATTCATTTTATAACAACCAATTTCATGATAATTCAAAAGGTGATTGGCAAAGTAATTGGTTACGATCCCGTATCACATCATTTGATTGATTTCAGCACATGACGCACTGGCCAGCTCTGTCGCCACACAAGAGAATCATTTCAGGTTTGAACTGCTACTTGAAGTGTCCGGTTTGCATGTTCTCCCTGTGCATCAGCACATACTGTTAAGAACCCTGGACTGTGGGTTAGGTTAACTGGTGGCTAAATGCTCGCTGGGATAGGCTCCTGCCATGATTGTAGAAGGTGGATAAGATGGATATTTTTTTTTTTTCCAGCAATGGGTTCAAATGAAGATGTTTGAAAGATTCGGTTTATAAAAACAAATCTGTTGGTAGGATATATATCAGCTTTGATGCCTTGCAGCTGAGAAAGAAGATGTTTTTGGTCTCTTCTTTTTAAACTGCTGGTTCTTTGCGGCATGTTGCCATAACTGAGGCAATCTGCGACATTTCTACAGTACTACTATTTACACGTCTTTTGGCTGCTCCTTCCTGGTGTTCCACAACAAAACGTAATCCACATGTTTCCCTTTGGCTCAAGCGTCACATGGGATGTCCTCCATAAGGCAACTGTCAGATACAGGGAGGCTGCTGCTCTGACCTGAGCCAAAACTCCCCCAGTATTTACATTTACATGGAAATCGCATTACTTTCAACTATAGCTATGTTTGCTATGTGGTCTTTTTCCTTTTTTTTTTTTTTTTTTACAGTGCAAACCCTACACAGAAAGGCTCCCAAGCACAGACAAACTTCACCATGAGGCAACACTTAACTACTACAACCTGGTGTAGCTCCTTCTAACCTCTCAGAGTCATAATGTAGAAAAATGAAATATTATTATAGGTCTCCTTCATGCTCAAAGTTCTTTTTACCTCTGAATTTAAAGGTTTCGTTTGGAAAGAAAATAAATAAATTTACACTCATTCATGATAATTTGGGGGCAAAACTAATGATCCAATATGAGGAAATGTGTGATGCTCTGTAAATTATTACCTCTGCTCCGTCCAGGCTGCCATCTGTATGGTCAGTATGACATTAGCCTTCCTTTTCGTACCCTTTTTATCTTCGCTCACACGTCTACAATCACTTCGCCAAAGATGAAACTTGTGAACTCGTCTTCGCAACCTGAAAAGTTTTTCAGTCTTGTAACAACTTTAACCCTTCCCCATTGGCAAAAGCGAGGCTGTGGAGAAAATGATCATCAAAGCCAGACAAATTTACACCTTAGCCAAGTATCATGAGTCCTGCAATTTCACACAGACCCAGTTTTCCTCTACAGCAACACCAGGAAAACAGCCAAGTTTGCCACTTTCCAGATGGAGGCTAGGCTTTTGAATAATGACTCGCTCTAAAAGTTGCATTTGAATGTCTCTGCTACAGTGTTTACAAAAGTGCTGATCTCCACACCGGTGGTGGAGCAGCTGAACACTGATATATACAGTGCATACAGTAAAATGTCTCACACATCAATCATCTTACTCACTTAGTTTGAAGTTGCTTGTGGATGTGTTTGTATCTGGATATTAACTAATACTTTCACATGGTTCAGTGTTGAATTTGCCAGAAGTTGCCTTCAAGTTATTTGAATATTTTTTTTTTTTTTCTTTCTCTCTTTCTCCGAGCGAGCTTGTATCAAGTTTACAGTGAAGTGTGTAGATATACTGTAGGTGGACAGGAGGGAAATTCAGGACTGAATTTCATTATTTATTTCCACAAGCTTGTTTACAGAGCTCAAAGATGAGCTCTTTCCCTTCATTTCTATCAAGGCGATTCTCCTCTTCCAGTCATCGCTCACACACACACACACGCACGCACGCACGCACGCACGCACACACACAGTGCACATCTCTCTATGTAGCAGCTCCTTCCTCAAATAGAAAATGTGCACTAAAACATGACAGCACTGGCGGCTAGTCTCCGAGAGCAGCCCCACTCTCTCTGGCCTAGATTCTTTCAAATCCGCTCTGGAAGTGCCTTCGTCCTCAGCTGCACTGCCAGCCCGCCAGAGAGAGAGTGAGCAAGCCATCTGGCTGCACAGCACATCAAATCCCAATCTGTGTTAATTTGAGTGTTATGGGCCATTGTTTATTTTGGGGGAGAAAAAAAAAGAGGAAGGGGGGGGAAAAAATCCTCACTCACAGGATTAATAACTCTTTTGTAGTTAATTCTGTGCTCTTTCCAAAGTTTCAGCAGACGTGTTGTATGCCAGGCACACTGCAGGTCACTGCTGAAATTTAGATGTGCCTAACCTGGAAAAATCAAAATTTCATATCGCTACAAGACAATAAGGCTTCATGGATTCTATTAAAGTAAGCTTAATTCATAAATGGAACATTTCTATAAATAAAATACCATACTGTCTGAGCCAAAAATCATGCCGCGAAGATAAAAGTAATTTTGCGTTTGTGTTCACCACCTGGTGAAAACATTTGGACTCCCATAGGCGTTTATTGATGTTTATTCAGATCCTCAATAACAGCCTCCATCCCAGCTACTCCTAGATAGGTTTTCCTATTCCCCTGAGTGGTATAGTGCCATA
Source organism: Parablennius parvicornis (assembly GCA_900302745.1). Lineage (NCBI taxonomy): Eukaryota > Metazoa > Chordata > Actinopteri > Blenniiformes > Blenniidae > Parablennius > Parablennius parvicornis. The sequence goes on along the minus strand of OMNM01020259.1, from coordinate 8,542 downwards.
TTAAACACATTACATTTTCACAGTTGAAGATCTTGGAAATAAAAGCTCTGGTTCACATTGATTAACCACAATTGCAGATAAATGAATTAGATAGATTTTCCTCGTCCAGCGCTCACTGGTTCAGCACCGCTACAAGCCAAAGAAGCATAGTCAAAGCCATATCTCTTTTTCTTTGTCTAGTTCCCCTTCCTCTCTCCTTCACTCCTCTTCTCTCACTCACACACACACACGCGCACACACACACACACACACGCCACCCACCCTGACACATGGTGTGTTATGCAATGGGTGATGCCTAATTACCACTGACATCGCGGAGACTGTTCACTGCGAAATTAATCATGACACAGGCGTCAGCTTTTGATATTTTTTCGCCAAGTGCTCCGAGTTCGTACCAGCCGATGTAATTAATAAACCAAATGCACACAAATACTGATTAGACGCTGACACTGATGTCTTCATGATAGCCAGGGACCTTGAAAACTAATGGCAGGGGCAACAGAGTTGAGATAAGAGTGTGAAGGTCAGTGAGGTACAAGGAGAATAAAGGATGAATTGGGAGCTAATTATTTAGCATTTCTCTGAGGTTGCTTGTAGATTTTGATTTTCAGGTGTGAACCAACATGGATAAAAAAAATAACAATAAAAAAAATTAGTTTCAAAATAACAAGGTTGCCTGAATGTATTTCCTGCACACATTCTAAGCAGCTGTGAGTTCACAGTAGCTTGCAAAGGGCCACGGAGCTATTTATACATTGCAGCATTGTACTGGAAAGCTTACAGTATGCCCAGTCATGCATAACACAAACAGTTGCTTTTCAGTTAGCAGAAAACCTCGCTGTTACTTTATTATTACAAATAGATGAACTGAGACTCCAGAAACATGGCCCACCCATAACTGGCATAATTAATGTGACATGCAGCTCATCAGTGCACAAAACCTCTACAAGAGCCGGCTGCTCATTTCTGGAGGTTTTTTTTTTTTTGCCGCCGCCGCCGCCGCCGCCGCGGTGGCAAATGATCACAAGCCAAGCAGTCCGGGACAAGATGCAGGCTAATTGATTTGACATCTCACTTTGTGTTGTTTACCTCTCATGAAGCTTTTCTGTTTAGTGTTTTTTTTTTTTTTTTTTTAACCAGGTTGTTATAAGCTTTGATCTTCCACCAGCTTCAAAGTGTAATGTATCAGAAATTGTTCATTTGGGAAAACATAAAGAGAATTCATTTCCCATTTGAGACGTGATAAGATTACTTGGCAGGTTAGCTTTTACTTCTTCATGTCACACAAGTGTCTTGTGTTTTTCAGGCAAACTGTACTATTAGGTTATGTAGAGAGGATTTCAAAATTTCAGGTCCCTTTTCAGCTTTTCCACGGAGCGATTCTTTGACAACAGACTCTCCACTCAGACTCAGCGGGGTCACTGAGTGCATCGGGAGAAGCAGAGTTCACAAGAGACCAGATAAAAAAAAAAGGCAAAGGAACAAAAATCCGAGAGTGGGGCAAAGATTGTTTTCTTTTGTTTTTGTTTTTCATGCAAAATTTAGTCTTCTGGTGTTAACTTTTCTGCAGGTTTTTTAAAAAAATGCAGAAATTGCAATGATGAAAAGAAAATAACAGACTCAGATGCAAACAAAGTCTTAAAATGTGTAAGTTGCTGTTTCATGAAGCCTTGCTTTCATGCATTTGATAGTGCTTGAGCTTTTCATACAGTATATATTCTTTATATAGTCATTTACTTCACTGTCTTCACTGTTCTGTGAAAAGTGCATGTAACAAGCTGGTTCTAATGATGATGATCATAATAAACCCTGATTCATCTGATTATCATGGAGAATTTCTATTTTTGTCTCAGGAAAACAAGTTGTGTTAACATTTCTATCAGTCCATCTGACCAAAGGTTGCAGGGAAAAATGCACAGAGCACATAAGTTTGAAAATAGGTCACAACATGTTTGCACAAATTATCAGGACAGGACCGTATGTACTAACGCTGCAAAAACCTGACACAGGACAGTTGCCAGAGACACGCAGCTGCAGACATCTCAGTCGTTTTCAGGAGCCAAATTCCTAAAATTGTAGGTGAACATTTTTAGAATGGATTCCTGTTACCTCACTGGTTTGTTTGAAAATGTATCTTATCATCTGGTGAAGTCGTCTGCATGCGTGGATGAGCGCGAGCCATACGTGACAGACAGAGGAGCAGACGGTAACCTTTACAAATGACACACAAACAGTGAGACAGTGCATCCGTGTAAAGGTGGCTTTTCTAATCCTCCCTCCTCCTGGCGTCTGGTCTCTCTTGTCAACTATCACTTCATTACATCCCAGGCAGAGTGACGCATTGAGCTCGGCTGTTTCTCCGGCTACTGTTTTGACATCCTGTTTGTTTCAGGGCCTCACCTGTCTCACTTCTTCAACTCAAGTCAGCAGCACTGAGGGACACCTTAAAGAAAAGCCAAAACAAAAGAGTGCTGTCACTTTGCTCTGCACTTTGTTCTAACGTGTTTATTTTTTATATAAAACACATTATGAGTAATGTGAAGGTTATAATTGTGCTCTTTCCATATGAATATATCCATCCACTCTGGTGTAAAGGTTAGTTCCCTTATCTTGTAGTGAGAATATCCTGGGTTCAAATGCAGGCGGGACATTTCTGTGTGGAGTTTGCATGTTCTCCCTGAGTGTGGGGAGGCTTCTCTGTGTACTTCAGTTTCCTCCCAAAGTCCAAAAACATGCATGGTGAGTGAAAGTCGAGTGTGTCTTTCTGCGTTTTCCCTGTGATGGGACTGTCCACCTGTCCAGGTCGACCCTGTCTCTGCTCACTTGGCTGGGATTGGCTCTGCCACCCTGAACAGGATAAATGTGCATAGAAAATGGATGGAGGTGAATGGATGGATACTCCTGTCCCATGACCTTTTGAACCCAGTTTATCTAAGTCAGATGTTCAAGCCAATCCTAGTAGTAGGCCACTGTTGTAAGTTCACTACAACAATCGCCCATACATGCCTGCTAACACTCTTCAGGGCAAGTTAACCTTTATCAGTGGTGACCACCAGTCAACTGAGAAAGTTTTGGGAGAACTATCTGGAGAAATGTCATGCAGGTACAATGAGGGAATGTAAACTCCATAAAGAAAATGTAGAGATCGGTCACCAGAAAAAAAAAAAAAGTCTTCTTACTATTAAAAGGCAACGACTCTACAAAGTGACCTATGAGAATATTTGTCATTTTGTTTGATATGAAATACATTGCTGATCATACATGGACTTCTACTTGGATGGGAGTGTTTTACTCCTATTAGACTATTAACTGATTAATAAAGTCAGATATTTTCAAAGTCAGTTAGACGGATGGCACAGTGAAGAAGTGGTTGAGTTTACATGTTCTTCCTATGGATTGTTTATATGTCATTGCTTACTCAGTGAGGGAAGATTCACGTGTCCTTAGCCCGATGTTGGCTTCGGAGAAAAGGGTTCTAGAACTTATGTGACTTGTTGTGTGCATGTCAGCAAACGGGAAACTAGTTAGATATAGAAGCAGAGAAGTCAATTTAAGCAATAAACTGTCGTGACCATGATGCAAAAAACAAATACTAAAACAATACCAAAGTGATAGAACTGTGAAGGTATGACGAGTGTATTCATCCATGACAAAAACAATGGCAGATTGGGAGAAATTTTAATTGTATTGGTATTTTATTTAAAAAGAGGATGATCACTTTCATAAAACATTTCTACCGAGCCATGCCAAATTTATGGCTCAACAAAATTAAAGGGAGTGATGTTTCATCAATAAAAACATATTCAGACGTACAAAATGAAATCCAAGCATTTGCTTTTAAGCTCAGTCTACCTTGGCATCGACATGCTGCAGGAGGGAGAAAGTGATGGCAAGCAGGCACCGGGAATATCAATTCATAATGTACTTGACACAGTTTTGTTGAACAACACATCATTTAGTGATAATTTTCTGCATGTTAATAATCTGATCTGAAGTCAGGCTGTAGCCTATACGCAGTGTTCCCAATGAATATGCATTTCTGACCACACTCAGGGTAAACATATTATTTAATCATCAACGTGTTTTTCGTTGTCATTGCTTAAGTGGGATGAACAAACCCCAGGTGGTGTACACATAGTACGAGATACTTTTGTTTGGGGAGTCAGGGCGAATGCATATCATTCAGGATTTAAATGATACGTGCAATTCATGTAGTCGGGCAACTTAAGGTGAGCGGCAATCTGTGTCAAAACTGGGACTAGAGGATGGCCTTATTTATGCTGTCTCAGGAGAAACACATGACGACGTTGCATAATTTGCTGATTGTTTTCTCTCTAACATACTCATTTAAAAAGCATCATCCATCCATCCATCCATCTTTCCTGGTCTTGAATCATGTAAATGTGCCTTTGCAATATTCTAAAGTGTAAATTCTCACACTGATACAGTCACACTTGGTTTATTCTGTCTGTAATTATACCGCTGGGTGAATTAATTAAAATCTAGCAAGTTGGTTGTGTAACTCTTCAACTTTGCATTCATTTCACTGCTTTCATGCCAGAAATACAACTCCTGTTAAATCAAACATTATACTGACTAGTCCACTTGGATTAACTGGTTATAGTGTCATATAATTTGTTTTTCCTGAGTGAATGCCTCCATGAATCAGGGTGAAAATCAGACAGAAGAAATACTTGACCACATTTGAAAGATCATGGGAGCAAATAAAGATTTTGCTCAGTTTTCGTATAAAAACTGTTCATAGTTTAGAAAGTACTGAGTTAACACAATAAGTCATTCATTTTCATTAGCATTCCCCCTCAGCAGTTCAAGGCTTTTTTTTTTTTTTTACAACCTGCCTTCATTGACCGTGGCTACAGAGTTCAGATGTCAAAACATGCTAGTTCCCATGGCAACCCCATTTAAAATTCAATGGACTATGTTTCCGCGTCTGACCTTCCAAGGCCGCTGTCTCATCATTGAACCATGGGTTATTCAGTCTGTGTGTTATAAATGTCTGTTGAGTACATTGACCGTATTGACATTAGCCAAAATGAATAAGATGAGATTTTTTTTTCGGTGAATAATTAATCATTTACTGATGGTGAGTCGACACAGCCAATGAAACCAGGCCAGAAATGCTCGAGCAGATCACTTTTCAAGTTCCCACATGAGCACGAAATACAGCCTGACCGTTGCTGACCACTCACACTCCACGTTGCCGTCTCCCTCCAGCAATCGACAGCGAGACTTTTGATCAACACAGCTTGTGGCTAAAAGTCCACACAGTAAAATAAATGCAGTAATGAAACAAGTGTTCATATATCTTCTGCACCCGATTCATCTTACTAAAGTTTGTTGGAGCCCGAAGCAGATCCCTGCTGACATTGGCCGAAAGTGAGGCTGCACCCTCCAAACACACACGCACAGCCTGCCTGGAAGGTTTAATAGTTTCTTTTATATTTAGTTATCAAAATATGATGTGTACACATAGAAAAATGTGAATGAGCTTCTCTCTTTTTGACCAAGTTTACACCATAAACACGGCGCAGACAGTCACAGAGACTCACTCCTTCAGACAATTTACAGTCACCAGTTGACCTCACATGCATGTTTCTCTCTGAAGAGCAACTGTACGTGATCGCACAGATTTTACACGGAAGTTGGAGACCAAATAAGCAGAGCAGAAAGGAAAGGGGGTGTGGTTTGGTGGTTTTGATCAAGATCCAGTTTGTGAATGAGAAAAAAAAAAAATATCTAAAGGACAGTTATTTTGTGTTCATATTTTTGTTGATCATGTAGTATTGCCATCACATTCTTATGAGGTTTCAAAATGTTTTGACATTTTTCAGTGCACGTATGATCAAAGTTTAAGACATTTGAGCAAATGTGGGGGAAATTTATTGAAAATCAAATACTATCTACTTAATGTGCATTAGTTGAGACACTAAATTTAATTATTATTTTGACGAAGAAATATTTTGTGGATTCAGCACATTTGGTCCTGTCTGATTTATTGCTCGACTGAGCTGCAGTGTCACACAAGACCTCCTGAAGAACTTTTTCAGAACATGACTCTGCTGATGGAGGATGGTGGTGATAGACTTCTTCTGCGATTTAAAACTACCTCTGTAATTACCTCACACGATGGGGAGGGGGTCTTCTGCTACACTGACGAGTGTTTTGTTTCGGAGTTAACATGCTCCAATTCACCTGTCCCCATGAGGCGCAGCGTCTATGTGTGTGTGCTCGGCCCTTTCAGCTACTGGAGCTGTCTGCTGTGTGTCTAAACTGGAGTGGAAGCCTGCTC
>OMNM01020256.1:2223-12223 GCA_900302745.1 Parablennius parvicornis | reverse complement strand
ATCTAAAGTTAACTGTGGAAGTGAGTGTGAGTGTGTGTGTTTGTCTCTGTGTTTGTCCTGTGACGGACAGATGACATGCTGGTGTTCCTTGAATTCACCCGTTGTCAGCTGGTATTGGAATTTAACATGAATTAGTAGATATTTGCATGGATAGATGACTTTGACGCCAAAATTACATGGTAAAGAACAAAAGCCTTGACATTGTTCATTTCAAGTTTTCAGGAAACCGAGTGACTGGAAGCTTCCCTGTTAAATTATGTAGAACAGCAAGAACAAAAAAACGTGTTGCGGTAAACGTCCGGAAACAACCAAACTCAAAATCTTTGCTACAGCTTTGTGCTGCACAGTGTTTCAGGAGCAGTTAGGAGTTAATTATGGACAAAGTTGTCCATCACTGAGACACAGACAATATTACACACTCACATTCATCAGTAAGGACAATTTAGAGTCACCAAGTGACCTCATATACATGTTTTTTGGACCGTGAGAGGAAGCTAAAGAAAACCCACGAATGCCGACAGTGAAAATACAAATTCCACACAGAATTCCCCTGGATTTGAAACCACAGCCTTCTCGCTATGAGGGCGCTAAGCACGGTACCACAGTGTAGTCCTGGAAATACCAATCGGATCAGTTTGGTTTTAGATTTTGTTGTTCATCCTCATCTCTGTCTTTTTAAATCGCAGCCTTTGTCCACAACAACAACAACAGGGGGAAGTCTCCTGTCTCTTTAACTCTGCTGCATTATATTCTGTTGCTTGGAGAAAGATCTGTCATTGAACAAGCAACTTACCCCGTCGTTTAGTGAGCAAAATGATGTTTGCAGCTACCAATCTGCCTGAGTGGAAGAAGCAAAAACAATCTGTGTACCAGTTCACTGTTTTAATGGGCAAATGATAAAGAGGGTGATAGAGCTGTGTGTTGGAATCTTGTTTCTCTTACATGGGATTCAAAAAGCCCAGATGAGCTGCTTCATTCCTCTCTACTGACTTCATGACAGGTAACATAGAGAGAATAGCTGCACTGCACAGCCTTTCAACCTCACATATCGTTGAGCACGCTCTCCAACCTTCACAATCAAATCCACCGTTGCAAGGCATACCTTACGTGTTAATGTTAAATGCTCTCCTCATGCTTGTCCCATGTCATGTTATTGTGAGCTCTCAAATGCCTTTTTTTTTTTTTAAATCTCTGACTTTATTAAATTAACCAGACAACAAAATGGGAGTCAGTGACTTCTATAGGAAACAGCTTTTATTGATTAAATCTGCCCCATAGATAGCAGGTAGTAAATTAATTTGTCGAACATCCCTGCGTTTGTCCTCTGACAAGGAGGTGCAAAAGCTTGAGCCAGTCTCATGTAAATAGGAATGGATGCGACTGAACGATGGAGCAAAGAAAAACTGCACCGAGATGTTATCTGTGAAGTGTGTCATGTGAAAGCATTTATTTCTTAAGTGCCACGCCACAAATGGAGGCCAAGGCTGAGGGCCGTATAGGGTAAATAAAGAAAAGAGGCTTTCAAGCATAACATATTTTCTTTGAGCGCCGTCCTGGGTCATTCAGGTCAAAGAACCAACATCTCTTTTAATTTGTCTCTCTGCACCATTGTTTAATAAATCTAATGGTCCTCTTTTGTGCTTGCACTCTTCACATGTGGAATTGTTGAAGAGACATGCTCCTCAGTCTAAACTGACTGCACTTAAGAGTTCTTCTTCATGTTCTCCTTCTATTCTAATTTTCCTCTTTCTGTCACCACTTCACTCAATGTCTCAGCATCTTGTCTCACTATTGTTGTCGGAGTCTGCGCTGAGATGACCACCTCCCGCCACCCGTTCAGCCTCATGACTTAAAATCAAGGGTTGAAATCTACTTAGGAAACATCTGCATAAACCCATACCCGCTATATCTCTCTCTCTCTCTCTAAACACAACACTTTCGTTCCTTTTCCATCTTTCATTCACTTTCCTCTGTGTGCTCTTCAGCCCTCAAAGCTCTCTTTTTATAAACTCATCTGTGAAACTCATCCAGCATCCTAGAGCCACCCATCCCGATCCAGCCACCAAAACCAAATCTACTTTAACACCGCTACAAACAGATCCCAAACTCCTCTGAGCAGATGAGTGGAGGGAGAACTGGAGGTTGACAGGAGAAAAGGAGAAGAAGAGGGCAATAAAATGTCAGGAGGGTGGGTAAAATAGTGAGGATTCTTCAACGAGCCTTTCTAAATAAACCATCTACTCTTTAGTGGCTTAAATCCCATCAGTCTCAGCTGGTGTGGATATGCATTAAAATGTAGGAGCAAAAAGACAGACAAGATTTGTTGTGATGGGATGAGAGCTCAAGCAAGAACAGAGAAGGAGAGAAATGCGATATAAATACAATGAGGTGGAGGTTTGACATGAGTGAAGACAGATCGGAAAGAATAGATGCAGATAGAAGCAGAGAGACAGAGACGCAGGGAGTGAGAGGAAGACAGATAGAGACATATATGGCTGAGCTGGCAGCCTCCTTTGCTGATTAATATGCTTCTCAGACGTGGTGAGAGGGATCAAACTTGAGCACAGCCAGGTCTGGGAGTTATACCTGCATTGCAATAAGAGTGTATACGTGTGTTTATTTCTGTTTGTTTTAAAGTTCGGATGTATCACTCGGCATACATGCAGGAATCTGTCTTTGTTCACTACTGCCTTGTGCATATGGTTGTCAACTGGAAATGTCTGTTGACTGACACCGTAGCGTGAAAGTTTGTTTGTGTGTGTGTCTGTACACTGCATGAGATGTGACATTCAAAGCAACAGGGAAGAATGAAGCAAAAAAAAGAAAAGCAAAATCGGAGCTACTTTAGTGCATAAACTTATATTGAAAGTGATACAGGTTGAATTTATTTGACTGACTGAGCTAAGCAGGGGGCTGATTTGTTGTGAGTGAAAGCAAGAGAAGGCAGGAAGTAGAGAGAGAGAGAGAGAGAGTTGCATCTGTGTGTCCAGTCCTGGAAGAAGATAATATGCTGCCTTTGCATGGATTGTGGCTACAGCGAAGGCACGTGTGTTTGTGAGTGCCAGAGTTAAATCAAAGGCTGGAGAATTGCAGGTAGGCTTTTCTGTCTTTACCAATGCCAGCTTTGCTCTGTCAGCCTTCTGCAAAGAGAAGATACTATACTAGGCCTCGCTGTCTCTTTATGGAAAGAGAAAATTGGTTTTAGATAGTTTATGTGATGGGGCATTCGCAGCTTAGCTCATAATAAGATGATTTTCCTGCAAAATTTGTGATTATAAACACAAATTCTGGACTCAGCTGAAGGATTATTGTCATTATTCCTGAATAGTATACAGTGTGGTTTCTGTAGCAATTGCAAACACATTTGTCATTAACCCTGAACAGAATATTTTGAGATTCATGTGCAGTGCAGGGGAGCTGAGCAAGAAGAGCCTGAGGTAAACATCGGCAGCATACAGAGATGTGGCTGTGCTCCAAAAGCATCCGCAGACTTCCATGCTCCCTGTATTTCCTCCTTCACCCCATTATTTCATACTCTGGAACAGCTATACTGCAGTAAAAGATTAGTTAAAGAATGTCATGCTGTCCTTCCTCAGATGTTGTAATGGTGACTCTTGTGTGTTGGTGTGTCTGATTTGATAATTTGCTTGTCCGTATTGCAAATTACTGATGTGCAAACAACCTACAATTTAATTTCAAGGGATAATTTCACAGGAAGTTTTCAAAGAAGGTTTCAAAAGGAGTTGGATAGAAAGATCAATACGAGTGTTGCGGCTGTCAAATATAGTAGAAACTGACAGCCAGCAGCTTCATAGTTTTATGGATGGAGATTGGTTGTGCATTATACACCTGGACACAGTGACATTCAGGAGTTTCTACTTGTTGCAATTGATTAAAGACAACAACAAACACTATTCTTACAAAAATACACCAAAAAGGCAGTATATTTACAAAGCATACATTTATACTTTAATATCTTCCCATTTATTCATGCGTCCTTTGACCAGTATACTACGTTCTTTATTACCCAAAGCATAACTTCACCTCAAAGTGCACTAATAAGCTTCACAGTCTGCAAAGCCTGTTTTCATTTTTCTTTGCCCTCTCTTCCCTCTAAATATTCCATTTTTGCCCGCCTCCTGACCTCACACCCCTTCTGACCGTCACTTGTTGCCATTACAATAAATCTACCTCTCCTCTTGATTCACCAGCAAAACGGTCTCTGGATGGGAACATATTGCCCTATTGAGTTACCTCTCAGTGTTTATGCAGGATAATACATGTCCTTCAGGGAATTTTAGCAGAATAATCACATCAAGAGGGGTTCTGTCATGCTGCAGAACCTCTTATTGCCATTAGCAAGGTTTCTGTATTATTTATAACCATGTTGGAGATTATCGCCTTGTGTGTTTTCTTTTACTGAGTTTATGGAGCCTCAAGCTCTGTGATGGATGGAGTTGCTTTTAGCCTCCCGTCATCCTCGGAGTATGTTTTCTTTTCATTTTTACTGCAGTGCTGCTGAGATCCTCCTACACAAATGGTTTGCGTGTGATTTATGTCCTTGGCCCCTGAACCCTTGCCCTACAAATGATGGTTGTAAACTGGTGAGAAGCCAAAGGTCAAGCCTATCTCTGTTGTTGTGATATGACATGTTTTTTGTCCTCGTTTCACACAATTTATTGATGACTAGCACATTCAGAAACACTGAGAGAGAGAGAACTGTGTGCTGAAACTTAAGAGATGAAAGAAGCAAGAAGATGTACCGTGAAAGGTAAAAAAATATAAGAAATAAATATCTAAAGGGGGGGAATAAAACATTTATCTCAGTGCTTCTTGTTGAAGAATCCTCTGAAGCTCAGACTCATAATTAACCTGCAGACGAGCGCAGATGTTGCCAGACAGTATTACGCTGCAAAATCTTTGTTCTGCTTCTTCCAGATTGCGAATAAAGCTACTCTACCTCCTGATGGCTCTGCAGCTGTAATTCTGAGGACTGTGAAGGTTAATGACAGTGACACAACTCCAGGGAGAAAGCTCCAGTAATACTCAAAGATATCAATTCATCAACAATAAGCTATTACATTTAATACATTCAGCCCTTTTTCATCGGGCTACTTCTCTCCTATTAATGCAAACGCATCCACATCTGAGTGAAAGAGTCAAAGATTATCTTATTCCGTCACCAACCTTTAAATCCTCTGAAATTATACACCCATTAGACGGGTGGTAAGATACTGCAAGAACTAAAAAAGCACTGAGGTAGCTGAGAGAGAATACACAGGCTCATGATAGGACCAGAGACTGTTTAGTCCCGCTGTACATCTTGCACATGTTTCTCACCACATAAATCTGTGCTATGCTGCATGCATGGGAAAGTCAGAGTTCTGTACAAAAAGGTCACTTTTCATTTTTCACTTTGTGCACCCCCTCCTCTTCTTTCCTCTTTATCTCCCTTCCTCTCCCTTTAAATGTGTGTGATGTTATTGAGGCTCCAGGATTTTATGGTGATGCAAATTTCGAGTAAACAGACCTCGGGTCACTTAAGTCACAAGCGAAAGGGGCAAAATCATGTGAGCGTTTTGCCGGAGTGGAGGGAATTCCTACATCATTTTTACATTAGGCCAGAGAGAGAGGGAAGACTGTGGTTTGGCTTAAACTGAAGACATAGAGCCCAGAGCAGTTTAGTTATATGAGTTGTATCTTGTTGTGCACACACATGTTTGTAAAGTATAAATTAGATGAACTTAAGTAATTTTGCCTCTGCTGTAAGTAACAGAGTCAGGATGCAGGCTAAATGTCTGGGGTTAAAAGAGCAGATTTAAATGGTTTTTCTGGAAAGTAGAATCTACTCAGCTATTTAGCAAATTACACAAACTTCGAGTTTGAAGTAACAAAGTTTCTTAACCTTCATTTTACTTTTGATTTTAATAGTCCTATTTGATCAAACAGAGAGGGGCATTTGATCTTTATTTTGTATCTACCTCATTGGATGTTTCCATAAAATGTAGATGCAGTGCTTATATGCTGTGTAAGCATAACTATAAGTATCTTCTTTGTGTATATCAGGTGGGTTTGAGCTGCCGAGGGAGTAGCTCGGCTTTGGACCCTTGAGACTTTAGACTGCATCCAACTACTGGTGTGTAAAAATGGTAAAAACTGCAATGTTATTGATTGATTATATTTTGTTCTCAAAGTAAAGGTATTATCTTTATAATAACAAGTTTGGTCTGAATAACCTCTTCCAAATAGTAGCTTTGTAAAAGTAGAGCTGTCCTATTTTAGGTCATATTATCTTTGAAACAATACAGCAGTTTCAATGTATTACAGTTTTGGTTTTGTGGTGTGGCTCTTGAATTCTTGACCACAAGGTTATAACCCACTGTAGCGTTCAGGTTCTTGACAAATTTTGGTTTATTAGCATTTTCAGTTTTTTGCCAATTATAGCAAGCATTTTGATTTTGCCTTTATTGAGTTGCAGGAAGTTGTGACTCATCCATTTCATTACGTCTCTATTTCATTTAACCATGGAGTTTATGAGGTGGAGGTCTCGGCATATTTCTGGATGGTGTTTCTGAGAGGCAACATGTCCAATATGAACTGCAATGGTTAAACCACTGACCTTCTTCCCACTTTCCCTCACATGAAGATATACAGGAAGAAAAAGAAATCATCACTTTAGATAAGTTGCAAACCAGGCGAGAACAGAGCCAGAAGGTTCTTCCCACTAGTCTACTCCTGGCTCACAGTGAAGATAAATCTGGCAATGCGAGTATTGGCTCTCTACTTTTTCTCTCCACTGTGTCTTTGTCTTTTAGTCTCTCTCATGCCGGACATTCTTTGGCTTCACTGTCTGTATTTCCCGTTTGACTCTCCCGTTTCTGTTTGAATACCTCACTTGTTGATCTCTTTCCTCTGTTTCTCTTCATTGCTCCCTGTGTTTTATTATTCTGTCATTTTTTTCTTTAAATTTGCCCTTTTCTCTCTTTTTTCTACCACCACAGATCATTATTGCTATTCTCATCTTAAACCTTCACTCCCAGATTTCATTCTTACATTCTTCATTTGCTTCTGCCCTTGCATCCACGCCGCAGACAGCATCTTTAACTGTTGCTGATTGAAGGAGATCCAAACAGCAGCCGCCTAACACCTGTCATTGATTCTTCACACTCAATAAAGCAGCCTCTCCTCTCTCACTAATATAACAATTAGGCCAATCTTTGGGAAATCTATGAGGTGAGAAAGTAGAACCATCATAAAATCCTCCACTGCTCGCCTAATATCTTTTCCCATGTTCCTTAGCGGGCTCAGGTACCGGAGCTTGAAGGTCGACTTGGTGGGACTTGCCCTCGAGCCTGCGGCAAAGTAGTATTTCTTTGAACATTAATTCCTCTTTAAAAAATATTAGGTGTTGTAAGGATCCGTGTTTTAGTTGCTGAGTGGGTCTTGCTCACAATAACAAAGGTTATTTAACCGTGGAAGCCTTCAGGTTAATGTTGTCTCCCCTGGAGTAATACCTACAGATCTTTTATCACAGTCCATTATTAGAACCCATAAATTGAAAACAACGTCTCCAGTTGAACTCCATTGTGCGCTACTGCCAATAAAGTTTCCACTACCTCTAATATTGACACGACTACATTTGCTACAGTAAAAGCACCAAAGAACTGGGAGAATATTTCCAATGAAGCTCATATCGTAGTTTTGTAGTATCTCTGTTTGTGTCTCAGTCTCACGGTATATCGGTCAGAGAAAACTAAGAATGACAGCACTTCTGGAAACTTTTAACCTGCATTAATTGATCAAATTGGCCACATGAGAGACACAAGAATCCGCAAGCCCAACACTGTCATAATGAATTATTTTCTCATCAGACAGAGAAGGCAATTATTTTGGGCAAACGCTGTTACATAGTCATATAGTATATACACATTAATGTTATTATAATGTGATATAATTAATGTGAAGTTGCCAGTCTAACCTCCCACCTGATACAAGTGTTTGGTTTATGTTAGCTCTTTGCTTCTTATTAAATATCTGGACTTTCTCATGCTTGATGTTCCACTGCTTCACCAGTAAATTCTGGAAAAGAGAATGACCGTATCATTGCTGGCTGCAAGACAGACAGACAGACAGACAGACAGACAGACAGACAGACAGACAGACAGACATATAAAAGCAGAGTAAGGTCACTAAAGCTCCAAAACTACACACAACTAGTGTTTATAAAAAGCTTGAAAATATGCAACTATTTTCAAACCCCTAAAAAGAGTTTGGAGATATTTTTGGAAACTCCTTCTCAAATTCAGTTCACGATTTTCTTCCACAGCCAAGTGAGATTAAAAAAAGCTACAGACATGAGTTGTATATGAGCGTTCATAATATAGATCAAATCCTTTTCCAATGCATCACAAAGTAGTTGTTAGTCAAAGTAGTTAATATTGATAAGTGAGGCTTTTATATGTGCAGCACTTGCAATGAGTGAAGAGAAAATTTATTTTGCCTTGTAAAATGGCGATAAAGGGATTTGAGTAGAAATAGATTATGTTTATATTCATTTTCTCTCTGCGCAGGCTTTTTGAAGCTGGGCGACCGGTGTGAAAAGAGATTATATTATACACTATTGCTTGAGTGCTATGTTCTGATACCTCTGTATAATGCTCAACAAGCACCCTGTTAAATATTTTAATCGTAAATACCCCAACCAGAAGCTCTGTGTCCCCATTAAAACTGCTCTATTTCATTACCATTTGTTCCATATCTAGGACATGCATAATCTTGGTTTTCCCTCAACCCTGAGTCCAATTCCTACTAATTTTTAGTACAAGCACCTCACGGCTGTGTAACAGAAACCCAGAGAATATACACATGATCAAGACTGGGGCAAGGGTAGAGCTAAAAAAGGCTTCATGGAGATATGGGAAAAGAGGGAAATTAGAGAAGAGAAAACAAGAGGCATGGTCAACAGAAATGAATGACAATTGAAGAATTTTTACAGAATTTTAGTGTCATTATATTATTAAAGGATCAATTTACATGTAACTCACTGACACCCCTGAAATACAGGGTCACAGTCTATAACTGGCATCAAATCAACAATACAGACATTTCTTACTCCCTCCTTTTTTGCCATTGGACATTCCTTCCTCTTTTCTAAGCCATTGTAATTTAAACTCGAGTCTGTACCGAGATTAGCATCAGTCTTCATTGAGGCTTTACTTAAGACACTAGACATCATTGATCGTTTGATAAGTTGGCGACACTCTGGATCATTCTGAGGTGACGTTGATGAGGTTCAGGGAGATATTGCAGTCTTCACACCAGACACCCTGCACAACCTTTCTTGGCAGCTAAGTGATCATTTACTGACCTAATTTAGGAAATGATCTGCTGAAATCCCCTGAATCAATTTGTTCTGGACTGGTTTACTTGGACAGGTTTGTAAGCGGAGCATGGTGACGGATTTAATGATCAGTAAATAAACAAAAGATAATTTAGGTTGGAAGACACATTATTCCTCTGGCTTAAGTTGAGCGCAGCTAGCTGTAGTTTTCTGTTTTCCCTCTCCTTTATTTCTTCACGTCTGTATTAACCTTTCACTCAAGCAAGTCTTCTAGGCTATTACCTAAAGCCAGACGTAGGCCTTGAATATATCTGACACAACATTGTAAGTAAAAGGCCTCTCCCGGGAAAGCAAATAACTATTTGCTTTTGACACTGTTGTTAGTTTTTTTTCCTGCGACCTACACTGTGTGTCACATTCAGTACGACTCCTCTGACATCTATTGCCATTTCAGCTTAGAGCGTTATAGCACCCTCAGGTTGAATATTTTGGATAAGTGTCTGCGAGTGGCTGAATGTATATTTGAGTCGTTGTTTGGGCTGTTCAGCAATGATGGCAAACCACAGCACAACTTGCACCACGCAGCGGCGCCTCTGAATGGACTCAGCTGAAGCCATTTGTCATAATTACTGAGATGCTACGAGTTAGGAGTAGTTTCAG